>KE158374.1:176183-195082 GCA_000411055.1 Leavenworthia alabamica | reverse complement strand
GCCCATCTGCTGTGGATAACTTCTAACTCACGGTTTCTAGCAAAGGTCTCTGGGTCAGCGGATAAACCAGCGGTGTCCCATCCATAGTCACCAGGGAACTCTCCAGTGAGGTAGCTCGGAGGCTCACCGGAGAATGGACCCAAGTACTTGACCCTGTCAGATCCGTACCATGGGCTGCCTGATGGTCCCTTTGGCTTGGTAACAGTCTTCCTCATTGAGACACGACCACTTCCAAGGACTTCAGATGCCACAGGAGAAAGCTTCACAGCCTTTCCGGCGAAGGCAGGGGAAGACAGAGCCATAGTTGAGGCAGCCATTAGAACTTTTCTTCTTCTTCTTTTTGTGTTTTTGTTTTTGTTGTGACTGGTGAGAGTGATTAAACCTGGTCTCCCTATAGATCAGCTTTATAGCAGTATAAGAGTAAGGTTCGTTATCTCTAAAGTATCTGTATCTGTTTACTCATTGGCCATTGAGATTTTGGATTTATCATCTTATTATCTTACGTGTCAATCTCTAGTCCACAAGCTTTGATTCTCATTTCAATTGTTAGAGTTTGTGGTATGCATCGATCTAAGTTGTTGATAATGATATCACAATCTATCTAGTGTCCACTTGGGAAACAACACCAAAGATACAAGACACGTGTACCTTGAGAGACTGTTACGGTTCAAACGGATAGAAATATGTCAGATTTACACGTGGCATACTATCAATGGGTAGACACATTATCCTCAGACGCTATAAGATATCTTATGCCAGCTCGGCAAGACATAAAAATCTGTCCAAAAAATGTCAACAACCAATAGAAATCAAGACTTTGATATTCAAAGATAAGTAAATTAAATCCTAAAGTTTTAAGTATCTGGTTTCGCATTATTAATAATCAAGAGGCCTAACCATCAAGGCCCATCTCATTGGGCTCTAAACAATTATTTTTTTCGATCTTTTTTCTTTTAATTAATTTTTTTTTTTAATTTTGGACTCTTTTTCATTGTCATGGGCCAAAAACAGGCCTGAGCATCCAATACATCACAAACTTAACTCGAAACCTTTTACTTGCATAATATAAAGTTCTAGGTAATGTCAAAAAATTCTTCATAAGAAGGAAACAAGTTGCATAAAATCCAGAAATATCGAAATGAGTTTTCACGAATACAACTAAAGTATTGATAAACAAAAACATCCAAGAAAATCCAAAACCAGCAAAGATACCATATAACTTCATCATCGAGTCACTCAAAGACCTTTTACATAAACAAGTTGGGTTTCGAAGCCTTGTAAGTCGTCTTCAACTTCCTACTTGGTGGTCTCACCTTACGGAACACCAATGGGAACTTAATCTTACTGTTATGAAACTGTTTAGTGCTCTCTCTCTTGCACAACTTAGCTGGGACAGTAGCTGTCTTAATGATCTGAATACATGGGAATCTAACACGGTGTCGAGATGCCATCTCTGTGTACATCTGTTCTACACCTCCGTTAAGTGTAGTGTCACGATACTCCTTGTACATGTTGTGGTATCCAGTTCTGCTTTGGTACCTTAACCAGATTCCAAAATTCTTGATCGTTGTTGGGTTCTTCTCATAGATCTATGCAACAATAATATATATGAACTCATGAGAAAGCATGACATTGTTTCAATGACTGATTCAATTGCAAACAAAGAAGATATCGAGAATCAAGGATTATACTTTTGGGGTATCTAAGCTTTCTAGTTAAGATCAATCAGAAAGAAACAAAGAACTATAGCATCAAGCTTCAATGCACAAAATGTGAGAAATTATACGAAACTTAAACGAGTCCTATTGATGAGATTCAGCTTAATCTAAGTTCACTAACAATATTTGTTATATCATCAATGAGTTTATTATATACCTCGTTGATGGCGAGCATCTGTCCATTGCTCTTCTTGACCTTCTTTTGTCTCCTTAAGAAGTACCTAATCCAATATTACAAGCTTTAGCTAAAGATCAAAGCAAAAACAATTCGATAAATTAAATTTAAAAAATTACTAACCAGAACTTGGACTTAGCACGAACCTCGTTCGTGGCCCATAGCTTCATCCGGTAAATCTTTGGATGCTCATCTTTCTCTGTCGGGAGAGCTCTTCCCACAACTTGGTACTGATGAAACTGCAAAGAGACAACAAAAATATGACAATACAGAGATCAGATTCGTCGAGGTTAAAAACAGAAACAGCAACAATGGAGAAATTGAAAATCAACAATGGATCAAAGAGCCTACCCTGAAAGTACCCATTTCCGTCTCGAGAGGATAGTGCGGTAGAAACCTCAACAAAATATAAACGGTTAGGGTTCTTAGTTTTTTTATATATGATACGCAAAAAAAACCCTAATTTCTTAATTGAAATCATAAAGCCCAATGGGCTGATAACTTATACAAATATGTCTTACAACTTGATCATTATGTTGTCCAAAAAAAAGCAGCTCGTAGTTGGTTTAGACTCACAGATATAATTTTCATATTTTTGGGCCAATTTTTTTCCTGACAAAGTTTGCGTTTTGGGTTTTGCCTTCTTGGGGTATGGACGATGAGAAATGCCGATAAAGGAGAAGAGGATATAATTGTGTGACTAAAAGCTATAGTTGATAGGTGACCCAATAATTTAATTTGCAGTAGAAAAAAAAACGATTAAAGAAGAGTTGAATATAAAACAGCAGTTTTCAATCGGTACTCTCCGGACCAGAGTTTCCTTTTCTCGACCGTTTTCTTGTCCTCTTTTTTGTACTACCTTCATCTTGTTTCTTTTCCTGGTAACCCAAAACAAACCAAAAGAAATTAAAATCGTAAACATTTGAGACATTAGCTGTCAAATTAATCTCTGTTACCTTTTGTGCACTAGAGTTAGAATCAGCTTTGGGTTTGTATTGAGGTTTCTTCTCCTTCTTTTTCTTCATACATGAAAGTGGGTTTGGACCCTGCAATGTTTTATAAGACAACAATGTTAGTTTTTTTCTCCATTGCTTGCTTTATCTAATTAAAACACCATTAATATTGCAAAGTGTACAATACCTTTGCTATGTTTCGTTTGAACTGAGGTCTATCTTTCACACCAAGTCCATTTCTTGTGGAAACTACTCTAGGCTGTGTTTCCCATTGTTCATTTTCAATTGATCCTTCTTCTTTATTAGAAGCTAAGATTCTTGCAGTACGTTTCACCAACAACTTTTTCTCTGCCTCGGTCATATTTAACCGCTTGTCTTCAGAGTATTTCGCGGTCTGACGTTGGAAATCAGAAGGTTGATCGATCAATAGTATGTTCCTTAAACCAAACACAAGAGGAACAATAGCCTCCTGAAAAAAAAAACAGTAGAAGGATTCACAAACGGAGGAACATTGTATCAAAAACTCTAATCCTAGGCTCATAAAAAACTAACCTGTTGAAGCTTTCTCCTAAATTCGGCATCTTGAGTACCGAGAAAGAAATGCTCAGAATTTTTAATTCCTATTACCTCTGACAAACACTCGTCTGCTGTTTTTGGATCCTCATGCTCACATCTATAAATGAAACAAATCAATTTCATATACATTATACAAATTTCATGTCACTGCCACATATAAAAATTATCACTTTCTATAGAGTATAGCTCATCCATATCATATAGAAGTTATACCAAACTCAGTTCAATACCTAATAAATCAGATCCAAAAATTTCTACAATCTGACAAGACCAATGGATTCATACACAATCTCATTCGTTGGAGACATCTCTAAGATCTAATTAAGACAATAAGAAAAAGGGAAGCTTACGTTGCTGTACTAAGCATCTGAGCAGCTTCAAGAGATTCAGTAAAATCTTTACCCAATTTCTGCAACTCAGCAACAACACATCTAGAACAAAAGCATGATAAGAATTATATATATATATATATAGTTGATTTGGTTTGATTTGAACTCGATGGAGACAAAAGAGATAGAACCTTGTGGTGAAGAGCTTAACGGGACCTCCGAGGAGTTCGGAGATAGCTGTATCAGCGGGAGTGATCTCATTAGCAACAAGATGGTGGATGAAAGTGCCGTCGCAAAGGACTTTGTAAGGCTGTCGGAATCCGAAACAAACCGTGAAGAATCTCACCGTTCTCCTGTTTTTCTTCTGCCTCTTCACTCTCATGTTCTCTCTCTAGGTGATGGTATTCAGAGGCGGAGAGGGGGAATTAGGGTTTTAGAGGTTTTTTTGTTCCGGTGGAGATAAACGAGAAGCTCGGGAGAGAAAATAAAAAAATTATATGTTTGGTTTGGTTCAGTTTATAAAATTTGGTTTTATTGGTTCGTGATACAAATTGGAAAATAATTAATTTTATTAGAGGTCTGTTATATAATAAGCAAAATAAATAATTGGAAAATTACTTTTGATTTTTGGCCTAAAATGTAAATTGTTTGCTAAATAAATTTTTGATCAGTTTTAATCTTAGATTTTATATCATCATCATATCATATAACTATATAACCCTTTCTTATGTAATTCCACGAACGTAATCATTATATGCTTTTACACCTCTCTTCACAATGATTAGGCTTTTAGTAATCATTACCTTAATTTGTGTTCTGCAGATAATTGTTCATCTCCTTAACTTCATGGAACTTTGAGCTAAGCTAAGAACACCAAAAGATTTGATAATATAAATAACTAAACCTCACAATGCATAACTGATTAGTTAATAATCCAAAGCCTGTTTTCATACTTACCTCTTTAATTCGGATTCTCAGGTTTCCAACTTGTAACCTGTTCTCTGATCTGAATCTCTTTACATTTTGGATGAATTCATTCATCTCTGAGCATTTCAGCTTGTAATACTTATCCCTTTCTTGGTCTAACTCTTTCAGCTCTTCAACGTCGCTCTTCAGTGTCCTATACTTCAAATCAACAACACATTAGTTGATAACATAAATATAAAGAAACGAGAGTAATCTCAAACCTTAATTGCTGTATAGAGCTGTTGTATTTGGAATCGAGATCTTCAAGGGTAGATCTGAGGAGTGAGATTTTGAGGTTTTGTGCAGCTATTTTTTGGTCGAGCATCAAACATTTGCGTTCTATAGATTGTATACTTGCTTGCTTTGATGCTAACATCTGTGATTTGTTCACTTGTAGCTCTTTCTCCGCCTATCAAACAAACGTTGGATATGTTAAATAGAGAATTCCACAAGCATATGATCTTCAAGTGACGAAACAGAGAATGATCTGTTTGATGATTCGCGCGGAAAGTTTCACTTCAAAATTTAAAATCAAATCAATAATTCATCAACTAGAGATCTCTGATTATCATTTGGAATGTAGCGATTCTCTTATTATTCAGTACTAGATGAAGAACAATATATATTATCACTTGAAACTATGATTCAACGGAACGAAGAGAAGATAGAATCGTAACTGATATATTTTGTAGGTACCTGAAGAAGATTAAGTCGCTGGTTTCTGGTGAACTCCATTTGTTCTAATCTCTCATTGAAAGCTGCAGAAAACGCCATTGCCAGAGCCAAATAAAACTTCGATTTGAGCAAGAGGGATAATTTGAATTTTGGAGATTAGAATAAACGGAGGCAAGCTTTACTTAATTTGGGATAATGGGCATATATATTCCCGGCCCATAACATTTAACTAATAAGCCCACGAAGCCTTTTTCAACTTTGTATCTTAATTGCTCAACTGACTTAACTAATTTGAAACGTTCAAGTTCTCAACCATTTGAAACTGCATTATCGTAAACGATTCACCATTGCAACCGATTCAAGAGTATCCAAGATCATAACAATAATACATTGCAATATTAAAAATAAACACAAGCATACAATGGAAAAAGAGCACAGAGGTTGTTTACACAAGGATTACAAATAAAAATCAAGGGAAACAAATAGATCGATTAGACTGACTTGATCAGGGATTCACGGTGGAGATACCAGGAGGATGATTTGGGATGAGAGGAGCACGAATACCTGAGGATGTATTAACGTGTTGGTCGTCGGGATCATGATCGGGATTGAAAGATCTGTCGATGGCTTCACGAGCTATCTTCAAGCAAGGCTTACAAGTTATCTCTGACATTATCCATCCCAATGTAAATCCGACTATTGCGATCACCACTGTTGTAATCTCCACCATCAGATCTCTTCTCTATCTTTCTCTGATGCCTCTCCAACTAGCAAAACGTGGTTAGTTGTTATCTATCACCTTTGACTCAGCGTCGTAGAGTAGACATTGGTATTTGTATTTATTAATGATATATATATTTTTTTAATTCAGATTGTGGCAGGCATTGGTATATAATTGGGCTTAGAGTGGGCCTCTTGCTACGAATTTTTTGTTTTTTCACAGGGGATTTAATTTAAAACTCTCAGTTCTCGAAGTAAAAAAAAATGTTTTTATTTTTATTTTCATGGCTGAGGTTCGACTTCGTCATTTTAATAATTTGGTAAATTTTTGCACTCTCCTAAGTCGGCTGGCTGCCATTGTCTTCTTCGACGACTTGGGTTTCTCCTGTTCTGCTATTCAGATTTCGCAAACGACCAACAAATCTATAGTTTGGATCTGATTAAAGAATGATATTCTCAAGCAGGGGTGTTTCTCGTATTGCGTCCAAGTTTCTGAGAAACCGTAGCTTCTATGGTCTCACTTCTCATCGCCTCCCAATACTCCTCTCTGATCAATCTCACTCTTCTTCTGACTCTACACTCAAGGTTATTTACTCGATTAGGTTTTCTGATGTTTAGTTTTGTGGGTTTATTCTTTTTTTTGATGAGTATGATCTGTTTTAGTTATCCTGATTTTTCTCTAATAATTGCAACCAAATTGGTGTTTTTGTTAATGGAGTAACCAGCTAAAGATTATACTCTAGTTTTAGTTTCTAATAGTGTAAGATTTTGTTCACATGGATATTTCATGGGTCATGAACTTGAATACATGAGGACTGTTTTATCTCGTGTGTGTGAAAGAGAGAGAGGGTGAGAATATGATTGAAACGGATCATTTCATGTGTTATACTGATTACTAAAATGGTGACCTAACCAATGTGTTATTCTTTGTGAATGTTTTAGTAGAGTTACGTTTGTAGAACAACATACTCTTTAAAATCTCCAGTTTTTGGCGGATTTGCTCATCAACTATATCACCAGAGCAGCTCTTTAGTTGAGGTTCGTATTTACCTCTGTTATTTACTATTTACATTATTTGTTAAACTTTGATTTTGGACATTGCTTTACTTGTATAAGAAAAAAATCTGTCGAATCGGATTAATCTCATTCTTTGCCACTGATCTTACTGACTGAGTTGTTCATCTTTTTAAATCTTGATTTATTGCTGGAGTATTCAAATGTATCCTCTTTGTTCTTTTGACTGCTGAAAAGAATAAGATTGTTCTTTCCTAGGAGGAGCTTGACCCGTTTTCGCTTGTTGCTGATGAGTTATCAATTCTTAGTAATAAGTTGAGGGCCATGGTAGTTGCCAAGGTAAGTGGCGTTTTTGTCAATCCTTTGTAGACATTGAATTTGCTGATGGATTCAATTTTCTGAAGCGAATATTTGATCCGGATGTTCAGGTTCCAAAGCTTGCCTCTGCAGCTGAGTACTTCTTCAAAAGAGGTGTGGAAGGAAAACAGTTTCGTCCAACTGTAATGACCATACTCTCTTTTATGTTTCTATTCCTATCTCCATGCTCTGAATTATTTGCTCTCTCGGTATCATAACTTGTCTGGTTTCATGATTGTAGATTTTACTGTTGATGGCCACAGCTCTAAATGCTCGTGTACCAGGAGAATTGGTTGGTGAATCAGCCAATATATTTCCAACAGAATTACGTGTAAGGCAACGGAGTATTGCTGAAATCACTGAAATGATACATGTGAGTATCTATAAGTTAACTCATAACATTCATTGAAAATCAAAGACCAGTTTCCTCTTTTTTCAATTAGTAATGCTTGGGTCATTATAGGTTGCAAGCCTCCTGCACGATGATGTCTTGGATGATGCTGATACGAGGCGTGGTGTTGGTTCCTTAAACTTTGTAATGGGTAACAAGGTATTGACTTGATACTAGCTTCTATTTTCTAATACATTAAATAGATCTTAAGAACACCATTGCCTTCCCATTGTAGATATCGGTATTAGCAGGAGACTTTTTACTCTCCCGAGCTTGTGTGGCTCTCGCTGCTCTAAAGAACACAGAGGTAAAAAAAACTATGAAACTTGCCCCTCATATATAGAAAGCTCGTCCCAGAAGTCACTATTTCATATGATTTTTTCGAAACCATGAATCTTAATTGTTCTCTCTTTTGTAGGTTGTATCATTACTAGCAACTGTTGTAGAACATCTTGTTACCGGTGAAACCATGCAAATGACTAGTACAACTGAGCAACGTCATAGGTAAAATCTTCTTCTTCAGTAGGATACATCCATTAAAATATGGCTACTCAAGTCTTTCATGGTTCTTTGAGAATCAAAACAATGGTGTTGATTTCCCCGGTAACTCGATTATAAGGGCTTTATAGTAACTTTATTACTCATGGCTGCAGTATGGACCACTATATGCAGAAGACATATTACAAAACAGCATCTCTAATCTCTAACAGTTGTAAAGCCATAGCCCTTCTCGCTGGACAAACAACAGAAGTTGCCATTTTAGCTTTCGAATACGGGAAAAATCTGGTTCGTTAAACAAAACCATCTTATCATCTTCTGAAAACGTTTGCTCACAATACAGCTCTTGTAATCAGGGTTTAGCATTCCAATTGATAGACGATGTTCTTGACTTCACCGGCACATCTGCCTCACTCGGAAAAGGATCCTTATCAGATATCCGCCATGGAATCATAACAGCACCAATCCTCTTTGCTATGGAAGAGTTTCCTCAACTACGCAAAGTTGTTGATCAACTTGAACAAGATCCAATGACTGTTAACATTGTAAGTTTAAAAGAAAACAAATCTTCTAATATGTGTTTTCACAGTCTCTTATTATATAAGATCTCTCATTCAGGTTTTAGAGTATCTTGAGAAGAGCAAAGGAATAGAGAGGACAAGAGAATTAGCTATGGAACATGCTAATCTAGCAGCAGCTGCAATTGTGTCTCTACCTGAAACAGATGATGAAGATGTTAAAAGATCAAGAAGGGCACTTATTGATTTGACACATAGAGTCATCACAAGAAACAAGTGAAGATATATAAAAAATTCTTGGTTAAAGGTTAAACATCTTCATAAGATGATATGATTGATGAGGTTTCATTTTCATCATTATATTTCATAAGTTAGGATTTTGTTTTTTTTTTCTCCAATTCATTTCACGAAATAAATATGTTGGACGAGTTGTGGTTTTTCATTTTAAACAACATAGATTGGAAAAAAAAATTAAAATAAATTCGATTCCATATCATAAATGGTTAACCAAACCAAACCGGAAAAGACCAATTGAAATTAATTGTAGTCAATGAGATTATGTGAACGAAATAGTATATAACACTTAACTTTAAGCACTCTGGATTTGGTCTATACTAAATGCTTTAATATCATTAAACCCTAGTTGTTTAAATATTTTATCTCTTAGTGATTTTTTCAAGATTCATGCATGTGTGAATACGTAAGCTTTTTGTTTCATTACGTATCTAGTTCCTCTAATGCATTGAACCAGGTTTTGTGTCTTGATTCTCAAGCTTGTACAATCCTCTGCCACCTCTTATACTCCCATACTATATTTTTGTTTGAGATATGAAACTCTAGCTTAGCTAAACTTTATCGAAGAAGACAATGAAAGAGTACACTTGTCTCGATCTGTTATCAATTTCAAGAAACGAACAAAAGAAAAGCATATATCACACGTTGAAGCAAATATAAAGCCAACGGTGAGATTAGGGCACTAACTCTTGACAGTATCTACTTATCTCTAATAACGAGTTTATTCAAGTATATAATATTTAATACCAAAATCAAGATTTATAATATTGTGGATTCTTTCATCAAAGAAGATCAAATGATTCGTAGAATGAAGTATAAAAATGTTTATAAGCTATGTTTAAACACATATATAAACGATCTTAACTTGTCCATGCACATATACTTATATAAGTTTATTTTATTTATTCATTTTATGTGTTTATTATATTGTATTTTACACACATAAATTTATAACTGTAACATACAACAAAGAAAAGAAAAAACAAGAACGTTGAAATCACTAGTGAACTAGTGATCATCAAGCACACAGATACATAAAACGAAACTGAAGTCTTCAATGCTTACAAACCGGCTCAAAAGCAAAGGGACCAACAGAGAAGAGAACATAGTCATATTCACCAATGTTGATTGTTTTTGAAGGTTTAAGCATTGCACNGGGCCTAGTATTCGTGGTCGTGGTCTTGCTACTCATGGGAAAAGCCCGACACGTGTGAACAGATTTGGTTGTGAGTTGTTTTGGAGCTAACATGAAGAAGTATCCATTTTTGTCTGTTTTTGTCTCCATTGTTACATTATTCTTCTTTGTGATGGTGCATGCAAGCCTTACGGTCGCTCCTATGATTGAAACATTAAATGAATATCAAACAAATATATAAAACATATTTAATAATTAATTAAAGACTAATATTAACATTTAACTTTGGACAAGAAAAAAGCCATAAAGAAATTAAAGGATAATATAGAAGACAACTAAAAGACAAATTATATACGTGAAAGCCAAGTGGTGTAAGAAACTTGACAAATGTAAAGTGAAAAAGTATGATTCATTTGTTTTGGATTTTGAATTTATGTAAATTCTGAAATGAAATTTCTTCTAATATTTGGTCTTTTTAATTGAAAAAAGATAATTAATAATCATGCAACACAATAAAATACTAAGAGATAAGCCTACCTATTTTTATTAGTGGTCATTTTATGATAAGCCCTAATGATGCATGCATGCATGTTGTTATGACACGTAATTCATTCAAGACTCGTAAAATTATATGACTACATGAGTATAAGAAGATTATTATATGTCATAGAAGTAAAATCCTAAACATGCAACGACAGTGAAAAAACTATGATGTTATATAACTACGAGACTATATATATACAAGATGGTTAAAATGTAACGACCTTGAAGAGGAGATGCTCCGGTGAGAGTATTGATGCCGGAGTACTTGCAAGACTTACAATAAACCATGCCCTGAACTGCTACAAGTCTTGAACTCGTCTTAGCCCTCGACGACGGTGGAGTCGCATGAGAAGTAGTGGATGAAACTTCATTGGTAAAGAAGGTCAAGGACATGTGGAGGAGTAGAAGGTATTTGAGAGCTTTTATTACCAAAGCCATTTTTGTTCTTTGTGACCGAGCAAAAGAGAACTATAATTCTCTTATTAAAGACCATATTTATAGGACTAACCAAAGGCTAGAGATACTTATCCTTAGAGATAAATATTGTGTTAAAAAATTATACGAAATTATGAATTTACATAGTGACACGTACTAATATCGTTATTTATGTGCCTAACACTTTTTAGGGTTTAATATTATTTTTAATATTTTGTTTTTTATACTGTCATTGAAATAGACAGTCTATAGAGAAAAAGACGTTTATAGGTTTCTCCGTCTATAAATTAAAGAGTGATAGATATCATCATTATTTCATTTATTATGAATTTATGATATATACGATTTCAATGCACATTTAATCTTTTTTTAGTTTATAATAAATTTATAAATAGTAATGATAATATACATTTATTGTGAAGATTCATATCCAATCATTAAATTTGTTTGCAGTGCTAAAAAATAGTAACCAATAATTATAATTTTAAAAATATTAACCAATAATTATCTATTATTTGCAGTCATTATATTATAATTTAAAAAATAAAATTATAAAATGAAAAAAAATATTTTAAAAAAACAAAAAAATCTCAAAAAACATAAAATCAAACACTTATAATAGACATAGAGGCTTCAATTGATAATATATAAATAGATAATGGAGAAAAAAAGATCACAACTAGTAAATAACCTTGTGAATACTTATGTATTAGTCACATTACATATTTAGTCCTTGAGTTTCAAAATACTTATAACCATAATACCAACCTAATTTATCTTACATAAATAACCTTCCTCACATTGGAAATGGAGTTATTATATCTTCTTCTTATTCATCAAGCAAACGACCAATTCACGAACATAAAAGCTAAGCAATGGTTTGATTCATCATCTTCTTGAACCTTCCACACTGTTGCATGTTCATAAGACACTAATCTCCCCAAGCTTGACGTACATACTCCTGCCGGAAGATGAGCATAACCCTTATAAAACAAAATCAAGATTCCAAGTTAAAACAATGATGAAATGGTAAATAATATTTCACAAGAAGAAAACAAGAACCTGTTGCATGATCTTGGGGAACTCAGAGCAAAGAGCTTTATGACCAGATTCATTGAGAGTCTTGTCTAGCATTATGTCTTGAAGTGCTACAAGTGTAGTTTCCAACATGTCTAAACCGGTTTGGTTTGCGAATGTGAAAACTGGTGATGCCTGTAAAACAGATAGAGAGTTGTTACAAAACATGGTCCTAGAAGCATCATAAAGCGAAAGGCTAATCACTTACGTTAGTTTTGAGAGAGCAGCACAAGATTGCATCAGTGTGATTCCAGAGTTGATGCAGCAACGTGTCACCACTTGTTTGAGAATCAGAGCCAAAGAGATCTGCACCAGTGTGAAGGCTACAACAACAACACATAAGAGAGTTTCAGATTTTAACATGTAAATTAAAAGAACCTAGATCGTTCATAAGCAAGTACCTGTAACTATGGGAGATCCAACGGGCCAGAGTGAGAGCTTCAGGGGAAGTAGGAACAGAGATGAGACTAATACTAGAACCAGGACAAGGAGCAATAGCTAGAGCAACCCTTTGAATAGATCCTACTATACTTCTCACATACTGACGTGCCATCGAAGCAACACTGTTTCTTGAATGATTATCAAATGTGAACTGGAATGCTATGGTTAGTACCGACCTAAAGTTACAGCCATTTGGATCAGCTTCCCCTGATTGACGTGTGAAGCCGTCTAAAGCTGAGGCTAAATCCAATGTCCGGTTTATAGATGCACCATTCTAAGACAGTGAAAGATTAGATTACTACATCAAGAATACATTTGATGGCTCTTTGATATATTACCAGAGTTGATTTATGTTCAAGAGGTATGACGCGGAAACCAGATGGAAGCAAAGGCGCATCATCAGCGAATGATTCGTCGATAGGGGCAAAGACAAGTTGTGCACAACCTCCAACTACATTTTCATCAACACCGCTACAAAGCTGGAGAAGAATCAAGATTCAAATATGTCACTAAGAGAAGGAACTGAGTAAACATTAGAGGTGGAATATGAAGTAAAACCTGTAGCAAATACATATCCCGAGCTAAACCTATGTCTTCGGGTGAGTAAGCATGACCTTCGAGTCTAACCACTTCAAGAAACTGAAACAAGTAAACCAGAAAAGGCTATGATCAAGACTATGTAAAGTATTTAGAGAGATGAGAAAACCGAAGATGTTTGTAATTCTTTAGTACCTCTTCATGTTCAATAGTTTGTGCAAGGGGAAGAATGACTTGGTTACTAGGGAAACCACTAGCTCTAGCACAAGGAACAGCAAAAGGACTTGCTCTGAGTGATGCAGCAGCATAAGTATCTACACCATAATCAGCCCATTCAGAGCGGTGTTCTCTAAGGAATCGAACCAGCACATCAGGTGGAACATTCTTAATGCAAGAAAGAGATCAAAGTTAGTTAGAAAATGACTGAAACAGAAGATAAGCCTTTGAGACATGTACCTGAAGCAACATAGATGACTTGGCGCAAAGCACGCCACTACCAAAGCTTGGAAGGAATGAATTAACATCTTGAGACCCTTTGAACTTCACAGAGGACAAGTTTAACATAATGGTAACATCTTCGATACCATCACTACACATTGGTGACCATCCATCATCCACAAAACCATTGACAGCATCATTGAAGCCCCTAAGATTCTCGAACAATTAGAAGAAAAGACACTCTTGAAACAATAAAGCTATTTGAATTAATAAGATGCTTACCGAGAGAGTCTTTGACTGAAGGTTCTTAAAACCGCAGGCTGGCGTCCTCCACCATAGTGAACTTCTCCACTTGCCTCTTGTGCAATTTGTCTTACATGTTTCAGAGCCTGAATTAACAATCACAACATAAGAAACACAACACTATACCCTCATAGTTCGGAGCGATGTTATTTGAACTTACAGCGACAGTCATTTTCTGAGCAAGAATCTTCGAGGATTCATAGAGTGGTCTCAGGACTTCAGGGACACTCCAAGCCTTTTTAAAAACAAGGAAACGTTTTGTTAAAAAAGTGTTTAATGTGTTTAGAACCAAGCTGAGTAGTCACTTACATCCAAATCAACATGATCAACAATGTGGAGAATAGAACCACCACCGTCACAAGGACGAATAAGAAACCCGCTTGGTCTCATTTCTGCTCTTACAAAGCCCGGAGAAGGTGGTCCATTAGGGCCACCAGTTGCCGAAGTAAGCGACCTCTCAACAACCTGAAGTCAATGAGTGAATAAAACTGAAGTAGTTAGTAGTAAGAGAGAACTACCAAAACCGGAACAACGATCTAAAAAGCTTACCACATAGCTTCCATCTTCTAAACATGTACTATATCTCAGTGTCCAAAAGTCACGAGCTGCTGCTAATGTCGTAGGAGCATACATCTGTGTGTATATAAGTTCAATAGTCCCACCGTTTCCAGCAGGTATAACACTCAGTGTATCCATACATCGACAATCACGCAGCCAAGATTGACGATCTTTGAGGATTTCAGCAACCTTTGAAATCAAGATTGACATCAGTTTACTAAAATTACTCTTAGTTTACAACTCAAGCCATAACAGAATGAAACAAAGTCATGCTTCTTTGTTTACCTTCATGGGTTCTAAACTCACAAGGCCGCAGGCACGTGCTGCAATTCCGCTGCAGTTGCGCGAAATAGCGACAATGCCAATAGAATCTGGACCAGGCTGCAACAAGCAAAGAAGATACATCAAATAAATCAGACACAGAAATCAAAAGTATGCAATTTTAAGAGTAGGTTACCTTCATCCCAATCATCTGAACCCAGTCAACAGCAGTTCCTGTAGCCTTAGAAAGGAACTCTGCTAAGGCCTCTTCAGCTATTGAAAGGAGACTAACCAAAACAAAACAAAAAACATTTGAGTTTATCAAACAGAACTCAAGAAACTGAAAGAGATAAAAGCTTACCCAGCTGGGTTATTAGCATCACGTTGTAGATGCTGATGATTCAGGTTTTGCTGTTGATGTTGCTGACCATTAACGACCACAGACACACAGCTATTGACTGTGGTCGTTCCAGAACCCTGAAGTAAACAAAAATGTGAGAATTATTTAAACAAAAACAATTCATAAAACTGAGTTTTAGATAACATATGATAAAGAACTATACAGTATGAATTCGGTTTTTCATGTGGTCATTGTCATAGACCAAATGTGAAACTTGTTTCTGTAAACGATCATTCTCTTCCATTAAGAGTTTGTTCATTGCATTGAGCTTTCTATTCACTGTTTGAAGACGAGCAGATTCTTTCCTCTGCTTCTCTCGACACCTTTAAATCAAGAAAACAAAAAAGGAAGCTTAAGAAACCAATAATGCTAACAACATAAACTAAACTATGTATGTATGATGTGAATACAACGTAAGTGGATGAACAGAGACAAATCTAATGATATAAAGTATATATAAAATATAATATTTTATATCTTATATTCTGCCGGAAAATAATATGCTTTTTGCCGAAAATAATGTGAATAAAAAAACGCTTTCAAAGATAATTTGATTAGAAGCTCCGGATCTATATTAAAAATTCAAAACTTAGTGATCATTGAGATCTAAACCAGAACTATCAAAAGATTGTTGTCAGGTAATAAGAACAACAGAGACATTTAAAATTTATCAAAGCAGTAACAAAAAAAAACCATTTTATGTCTTCATATACTCAAATACAAACAAAAAGATTAATTCTTGCTAAGAAAAAACAATCATGAAAATATAAAAAAAATAAAGATTTTATCTTTAGAGAAGAAGATGAGTAATAGAAATTTCACCTGCGGTTCTGAAACCAAACTTTGATCTGCTTGGCTTCAATGTTAGAGAGAATCGGACATTCACGTATGAGTTGTTGTCTTCTCAAAGAGCTGGGTTTAGGACACTCAGTGTAAACTCTCTCAAGAGCTTCAACTTGTTCAGTTGTGTACCTTACATACTTGCCTGAATCCAACCCTTTATCAGGTGACTCTCTGTTCATAGTGTGGACCATCATAACTCACACTTTAAAAGGAAAAAAAAAAGAGAGTTTTTAAGAGATTAAAACGAGTCCCAGATGGAGATTGAAGCTAAGAATGAAAATTTGAGAAATTCAAAGGTTTTTTGAGTTAATTATAGTTGATGGGTTATTTTCAAGGGTAGGCTCTCTGTATAGAGAGAGCCTCCACTAAAGTTCATGAGATCAATGTGTGAAAAAGTAGTTTTAGGAAAAAAGAAATAAAAAAAGTATTTTTTTTTTTGTGAAAGCTTCAGTTATTTGTTCTTTCTTTAGCTCAAGATAGAAAACGGAAGAAGCAATGGCGAGAGGAAGGAGAAGAAGATAAAGAGAAGCAAAGTAAGAGTCTTTTTATCTCAGACGCTAATCTCAAGATGCTTTAACAGATGTATGTATATGTACCAATAAAAAATTAAAGAGAAACAACAAAAAGATGAAAAGAAGATGAAAAAATTGAAACGTCAGGTGGGTTGAAATATATAAAAGCTTTAACTTTTAGGGTTTAATGGTAAATTTATATTTACTGCAAAGTCTTGTTTAAAATTTTGTAGGGTTTTTTAGGATACTGAATCACTGAATAATATTTTTGTGTGGTTAAAAGGCTTATTTTATCATCCTTAAAATTCTTGTTTACACAAAAAAAATAAAAAATCATTATATTTGTTTTGCATCAAGTAAAAAGAGTAAAGACAATAAAGGAAAAAAGCCAACACACGCAAAACAGTCTCTGTAAAACCCATCTGTTTTTTTTACTCTATCCACAACAGTAATAATATAATTTATTATTTAAATAAATAAACCCAATCTTTGTTTTTTCTTTATTTTCTAATTTTTATTTTTAAAATTTTAAATGTTGTCAGAAGAACGAAATAGGTATTTTTACTTAGGAAAAAAAAATGCTGTTGTGTTTAGCTATCAGTGAGAAGGACATAACATAAGTTAATTCTTCTCTCTTATTTGTCTGATGTCTGATGACCATTATGATGGTGATAGTGATGTTTGTGCATGTACAACACATCATCATGTGATGTATGTACATCTTTGTACGTTGATGATAATGATGCATGAGGAAAATGATGTGGAATGTTTAATTACGAGCGTGAGAAGTGTGAATAGACTTTAATCTTTTTAATAATAATATCAGTTACTTAAATTTAATCCTTATTTTAATAATGTAATCAAAATTTGGTACTTAATTATTTAATTTGATTAAGACAGATATAAATTTTTTTGTATGATTTATACATTAGATTATACGTAATTTTTTGTATAGAAATATTAATTTGGTAATTAATTAAATAAGAATAAATAAAGGTGGGGTCATGTGAGGTCTCATCATGAGTCCAACTCTGTGCATGCGTTTCGATTTTCTACATGGCAGATACACTCACGTAGCCCTAGCCAGCCCTATAGCCTTTTCCTCTGTCGTAAATTAACCATTTTTTATTTAAATAAATATATATATGTTTTATATTAATAATTTAATATAACTCTAAATAAATTCTTTTCATAAAATACCACTTCACTTGATAATTAATTAAATACATAAATATTACGATGTTACCAACTTTATCGTTCGATTTTTCTGAGTCTAGGTGTTACCAACTTACCTATCGGAAATGGGAAATTATAGATTCACATAATATATAATACAAATACTATACCTAATGACAATAAAAATAGCATATATCATCTTATAAGTTGTGATCTTGATCATATATATATATCAACTTAGTTGTTTTTAAAATGGACATATTGAATTTTGATGTACCAATAATGCATAAATACAAACCCTATATTAATGAAATATAGACCACATAACACATTATACATTATGCATTACTCTTTTTCTAAAAAGGGTTTAGATGCTTTCATAATAAGAAACATAAACTATAAATAGAGTGTGTAGTTTTGGATGATGGAGAAGAAAAAAAAATGTCAAACCTTTTAATTTGACAATATATGAAAATTTATATCAATGTACATTTTAATGTGTTGTGTCAACCTTTTATATGTTTAGCAAGAGGCATGGAGAAAAAGAGTAACCCCACTAGACCAAGTCCACTTACTCTTGTTCCAATGTCACACACTACATTTCTTGATTTTTCAAATTTACAATGTTTTATTTCTTTTACTTTCTTGGTGTCATGATACTTCTTTATGGAGCTTCATATATGAGTATATACACAACTATACGAACTCCATAAATGGGAAAATCGATGCAGTAATGATAGTGAAATCACATATACTCAATGAAGAGGAAAAGCACAAAGTGTCTTTATAGAATGACATGAAAATTAACAAAAAGAAGTCAAATCAAAAGCCCTAATAGTGTTCTTCTAGCTTTGCTTCAATCTCACATCTCTTTTTCTATATGTCTGATGTTTCTGTTGTGTAAAGGAGAGATAGAGGTGGAGAAAGGGACCCATGCATGGGCATGATAGAGGTGTAAAGGAAGACTCCAAGTTTGATAGGCTTCTCATGCATATATTGTACATTATTGATCATATAATATAAACTAATAATTGATTATGAGTGGGATTAAAGTTT
>KE158374.1:127692-175999 GCA_000411055.1 Leavenworthia alabamica | reverse complement strand
AAAAAAATATATCCTACAGTCAAGCACTCACCTTAGCACTTTTAGGTTATGTCCAGAATTAAATTGTGCACTCTCTGCAACTTTCGGATTTCCTAAATTCCTATTTACCAAAAACACCCGGAACTTAAAATATTAATATATAATAAATTAATATTAAATATAATATTATAATATTATAAATAATATTATAATATTAAACTATATAAAAAAAAATCCATCGCACATGATACTCTTCTTCTCGGATGCATTATGTACAACAGCATTTTCATAACTTAACATCATCACTCATCGTTATTATGCTTCTCAACATCTCTCATCAATTTTTTTTAAGCAGAATACACCATAATCACCATATAATATTACATCTCGTAAAGTGCTAGCTACAGCAACCGAGAAAAATAATATAAAAAGGAAGAGAAGTACTTACTATGGTGAACAAGAGACAGGAACTTGTGATATAAAGTAAAATATCACTATTTTGTTTTTTTCTCCTTGCTCTCACGATCTAAACCACCACCAAGCACAACTTTTTATTTTGTTTTTCTTCAGCTCAAATCAGCGGCTACTGATTAAAAAGAGAACTCTATGTAGGGTTTTCACCAAATTTAATATAATTGCATCATAAATCCTTTTATTTTTCCAATCTTTTAATTAATCCTATAACTTTGATTTCATCTATTTAACCCAACATAACTTCTGATTTTTAACAAAACAACCTCGATCTTTAATTAAACTACATTTATTTCCCGTTTTTCCGAGCACGGGCGTTACATTAACAATCGAGTTTATAAAAAGTCGTATCACGAATATTATATTTTTTTATTACGTCATATGACAACATCAAATTTGAGTTGAAGAATAAACCTAATTAAAGAAGAAAATCGTTTCAAATTTTCAATCAAATAATATATCCGTTAATCAAAGATTATAGTATACAATCATATATAATGTATTCGTTACTTAATTTTAAAGATTATTATATTCATATTAATGTCATATTTTGCTAAGAAGAAAATGTCGCATGAGGCCATGATATGAGTTTGACATGATTAACGAGCAAGGCTATATAGTATATTTTTGCCTTCATGTGTCATTCATTATTAATAAATACATTTATATTATTATAATTTTATTTACACATACTTTGTTTTTTAAAAGGTCTTTGAAAATTTCAAATCAGTTGTCTAAACTATAAAGAGACAATATCTAAAGTGCAATAAGGCAACAACAACCTAAACTTAAGCCAGAAGCTGTCTGAAAAACAAAGCAATGCTTTTAAGGAACTTTATTTAATCAACATTTTATAAACTAAATAAATAAACTAAAAAGAGACAAAAGAACAAAACATGACTTCAGAAAATAGAAGTTGTCTAGAAATGAAATGATTATGCTTAGTGCATATTATAAAATAAATCAAATGAAGGATTCACATAATATATTTACAGAATAGTCTTTAAATATATAAAAACCAAACACCTTAACCCAAACAAAGTTAAATCGAACAAATATTATATAACCAATATAGGGGTGAACATAAATCCGAAACCGAATTTGAAATCCGATCCAAAAAATTCGAACCGAAATCGAATCGGTTTAAGTGGTAAAACCAATCGGTTTATAAATTAAATATTTTTTTTTTGTTTTTGTTTTTCGGATAATCGAAATAAACATAATTATATAAAAGTTTTTTGGTGTTTTGATATTTTGATTCGGTTTTTTGAGTATTTTGGTTTTTGGATTATCTCGGATTTTCGGAGTTGTGACCAATGTAATGTTTGCTTTCGTGATTAATAAACTTAAATGTAACAAAACTAAGTTTACATATAACCAAAAAAAACTTTAATATAAACAATGTAAACAAACAAAGTTTATATTACTATTCAAACTTCAAATTTTATATTAAAACTCACAGAAAACAAAGGTAAGACTACTAATTTAGTTTACAAAACGACAGTTCATTGGCAAAGAAGATCATTTAGGTACAAACAATACTTTCAATCACACTTGTTTTTTCATTTACTTGCTAAATTTCATATCTAATTACTAAAACAAAGTAACCCTATATACAGTCGACACAGAGTGTCCAAAACCATTATAGAGACGATGATGCTCTGAAACAAACATGAAACACCCACCCAAAAACAGAAACTAAACTCGTGGTTTGTGCCATGAACCTTTCAAGATCTACCATTAGGACCAGAAGAAGCCATGGCTGAGTTCTTAGACTTGAAGCTAGAACTTGCTTCTGAAGTGTTTTCATCAGAAGTTGTTTCTTCATCCTCCTCCTTGTGATCTCCATTCTTCTTCTTGGCATTGAGAAACCGGCCACCACATCCTCTTGGCCGTCTTATAGCATGCAAATGCCGTGACTCATGCATATATGGCTGTAAATACGAAATAAGAACATATTGGGAAAGAATCTACCAAAACAAGTTACTGTTTTTTAGCCTTCACCTTCTTTGACTTGTTGGCTTTATTTCGTGCTTCGAGTTTTGCTCGGGATTGCCTGCGTCTGAGTATACCATGGTATTGCTTTGCATTAACAAAGACAGGTTCCTCTGTATCACATTGTAATGGAACCCCTTGTTGATGCATTCCCATTAACTGCATATGGACCTTTAAAATAAAACAAAAAGCTTTCCTTATTATTTAGAATCTGAGACCTTAGGGATGAGTAGATAATACATACCCCAGGATAAGGATGTGGAAGATAAGCTTGTTGTGCAAAGATGCTTCTGTAGTAAGGATCCGGATATGGATAGAGTCCATGTGCCTTCAATACCAACAGAAAACATAGCATCTCAGTTCTTAACTAGAGAAGATTGAAAGGCTTAGCATTCTTTGCATTCAGACTAAGTCTAGAAGTAGCAAAAAGGTGATAAACAAGGACCTTCCTACTTGAAATAGGTCAAACAAAAGTCCAGATTTTGGAATTTGTAAAAATGTAAACAAAAGCTTGTAGCATACTTAGATCACAAAGGTAAAAGAATCACAAGAAACTAAACTTAATATCTTATAACCGAAATCAAGATCACTCTCCAAACTTAGTCCTGCTGCACAACATGAGATTTTGGTTGAGAGAACTTACCATAGGCTCTGAGTAAACAGAGTTTGTCTCTATAGATTCTGAACTTCGTCCCGAAGGAACCGGTGGTTGAGTTTGGGAATCTGAACGTTCTTGCTTCCCATTGTTATCTGCCCAACCAACATAGCACCAAGAATCAGTTAAGAAGATTAACATTAAAAGGACAAGGGATGATTAGGAAGAGAGACAAAACCAGAGAGCTCATGGACTGAGGAAGTCATGATTCATGAGATTGTCTTTAGTTACTAGTCTGAAAAGCTTCCAAGAACAAACTGAAATAACAACAGAACACAAAAAGTCAAGTACCAAAGTTAAGAAATTTGAATTAAATTATCAAACCACACAAATTTCATAATCTAAACAGAATTCAATCACAACCCTATAATCTAAACTAAAACACAGAACAAAAAAAACAATCTCAACCTCTGATTTCACATCTCAACTTACACAAGCAAAAGCAATTTTCTCAGGAAACGAGATGCATGGGAAACACAAAAAGCTGTAATTTTTCGAAACTATGGTGGGAAAAAAAAACAAAAGAATTACCTGAAATTTATAATATATTAAGCTGATTCGATCAATCTCTAGATCTTACCCTCACAAAAATCGTTTAAAGGTCTCTTCTTTTTTTGGTTATAAAAAAGAGACAAAAAGACGAGAACAGAAGCTTAAACGGCTAGACACAAGGGAAAGTCGTGTCGTTTTTTTTTCTGGTCATACCCATAAACTTCAAAGCGTTCTTATCCACCCGTTACAAACATCATGCCGGTTTTGTGTTAGAACAATCAGGATTCAGCAAGTCCAACTCTCAGTTGAGCAGTTCTAATAGGTCAACTAAAAACTGAGTAAAAAAACGACACGATGTGTAATAGTAAAAACGAAGCAATATTATTAGGACAAGTGGCAAGATAACGATCGAGATTGTAGGTAAGGAACGGGCAGATCTGAAAAGTTGCCCGAATATGTTCTCACAATTGCTCAACTCCACTAGTTTCGTCTGACCCCATCTCTGCCCGCTGCCCTCAACACATCTTTCATTGTGAGTCATCATAGAAGCGTCGGTATCGAAACGCGAAGATTCCACTCGCTTTTGGTTTTGTTTCACTTTCAGAGACATTAAACCAGGTTTGGTATAAACTTATCTCAAATTAGATTTGGTTTAACTTCGGTTTAATGGGAAAATAAAGATGATATCTCTTATTGGCACAAAAATTAGTATGACTTCAAAATCATAAGGATTCAGGACTCGTTGAAGGTCTGATTCTAGAAGGCATTCTCACAAGTCTATCTTTCTCCATTAAGTTTTTGAAAGAGTGCTTAGGCGTTATAGACATCTTGTTCATGGCGTAATCAACATCAGCATCTTCCTCCTCTTCATCACTGTCTTCATCTCCGTTTACTATTACCTCAACATCATCATCATCTTCATCGTACGTTGCTCTCACCATTGACCAGTAGATGAAATTCCGAGAGATATAGCTTCAACATCAGCAAGAAGATATATAAGAATGTCTCTGAAATGACTAACTACTATATGAAGAGTTAGAGTTTAGTCGGTGCAATGGTTTACCCGTTATTAGAGGTTTTGAGCAAGCAAGGGTCAAATGGGAAGAATGTGTCAAGCCTCTCACACCCGCCAAAAGCACGCGAAAGCTCAGACTCGAGTAGATCATCGAATATGAATGAGTCTGAGACGATGAAGAGACCACCTGCTTTAGCTTGTCTGAGGAACTCTGCAACTACAGATGGGAGGCATACCTATTCTCCAAACAGAATTTGCATTTCATAAATGTGTTATTTCTAAGTAACAGTTTAGCTTATATGAAACATATGTATATACAACTCACCATCAATGGGTTTAGTTTGTGCACTAAAATTGCCTCCAATGGTGTAATCTGAGACCGCAAGCGAGGAACATCCAGGATAGATTTCATCCGGAAGCAGAGCACGTACATGATCGCCTGTGGTCATAGAACACATTCAACCGCGGGTTTATACAATTGTAACCACATTTTGCAAGGATTCTTTCATAAAAGGTTTGGTTTGTTTACCTGGCAACCAGAGTAGAAAATCTGATGTACTTCGGGCCTAATATCATCATTGCAAGTTCTGCAGTAATTCACACACTCATCTACCAACCTAAATTAGACAAAATAGAACCACTGTTACAATAAACTGAAGCTTCAATCAGATCAAACGATTATGTTTAAGGTGAAAATTTTCAGAATTTCTTTAACCTTTCCAACATGGTTGCCACAAAGGAAACATCTAAGAACTTTCCACGAGCCAAGTAGCTAGCCAGATATGCCACTGCACTCATCCTGTTGTAATAAGTGGGAGAAACAAAAGTTAAACCAAGCTTGAGGACAGTGAATGAGAAAATTTCAATCAGGAAGGACAGTGAAACTTGCCTAGTAGGCCGGGGCTTGTTATTAGAAAGAAAAATGTCCAACAGCTTATTCGCAAATTTCACACCACAGTTTTCAGGATCCAGTGAGCAGGCATAGAACATTAGAAACTGCAGAAGAAAGCTAAAGTGAGTCTAAGCCTAGACATCTCATGTCAACTGCGAACCAGAGTTGCAGTTGCTAGACTCTAGAATGTCCAGAATTATGCAAAACTAATAGCTACGTGGCCTACCTGGGAGAATTTTGATTTGTATGTATTCAGAATGTAGTTCTCAAATGACTCGAAGAGGATTTCAAAGACCTATGCCATAATCATTAAAATACAAACCGTTAAGAAGGTTATGAGTCAATCACTAAGAAAAGCATAGATGCCACAATGAGGTACTATTTGGTGCCATACCTGATTCAAACGACCATCATTTTGACAGGATTCAAGATGCTCAAAAGCTATGACCATCAATTTGTCCAACAACTCAGAGACTATTTGTCCGCCTGACATATCCTGGTCTAGAGGGCCCCCTAGAAGCTGCAAAAGAGAAATCAGTCAAAACTCTCATGGAGTCATGGTCTAGTAAAAAAACGTTCATTCACTAACTCATAATCTAGTAACTTTTAATCAATACCAAAAGAAAGTTAGAAAACATAAACAGTCAGAACACTAAGTATACCTCGTCTCCTTCATTCATAGTGCCTTCAACTGCATCTTCAAGTTCCATATCAAACATGCATCTACTAGAGTCTTCTTGTTGAATATCATCCCATCCAATCTCTAACTATAAGAATACACCATTATATCATTCACTTACCACTACCACGTTACTTAATAGCTTTAAAATTGTATAAACATATTCTGTCTACGTACATCTAAATCACGCAGCCTCTCCATCACCACATTAAGAATCGCGCTGCCTCCAACTTGCCCGATTAAGCTGTTCTCCAACTTTAGTAAGTTCTCCACATACACCAGTATCAACTGCAAGGCAGTAAGATTGTTTCTATTTAGTTCATCAGCAGTAAGAGCTTACGACAACATTGTCCGAAATTAACCAAAAAGAAACTCACATGGTCCTTTTTGTGTATTTTGGGCAATTTCTGGGAGAGCATTGGCACTAATCTTGAGGGAGTAAGAGGAACCAAAAAAGATATTTTCAGAAGCGCTTCATGCACCCGAGAGAGAACTTCTCTTTTCTTGTTGCTTACACGGGGGTGTGAAAGTTTCTTTACTACCCAAGGAGGTGGAAGGAAGTTGCTTACAAGCATATGTAGACAAGAGTCCAGATACTTCCCACTAGTCGCAGCCTAAGATGAAAAAAAAGGAAAACAAAAATGATTAAGCTCCTCATCTACATTAAATAATAGTCGACATAAAAAGTAAATATTGAGTTGTGTACCAGTGATATGATTAGATTCACCAATGCATCCATGACATTAGGTCTGTGATCCCACAAGTTCATTCCAAAAATCTGGACATAAAGATAGGGATGAAATCCACGGTAAGAGGTGGGAGATCAATCCCTCTGAAACTAGTTTAATCATAAAATCTTGCAATAGAAACATACCGAAGAAAGAAGCTTTTTATGGTGAACGATATCTATGCAAGCCACAGAGCCTGATAAAGCCTTCAAAACAGTCTGCCACACAAAAGAAAACGAAAACACTTAAGCAAACAAAGAGAATTGATTGTACTACGAAAAATAGAATACACCTCAAGCTGTGCAACTGCATCGGCATCAGCAAATTCTTTAATGTGCAAAACTCCAACAAGCTCATCATAAAGTTCTGACTCCCCCTGGCATTAGCAAGAAATAAACTTAAAGAGTCAACTGAAGAAGCATAAAATCAATAGCATCATCATCATCAACATATATATGAAAACAAACAGATAAAGAGATGAAAGAAGCAAAGAGTTGTATAAGACTCACAGTTGTGGCACTTGTAAGAGCTCTTCTCACGGCAAACACCAAATCAGTATCAGATAAATCAATGTTGTCTGCTTTATATAGGCTCGATGGATGATTTAGAAGCTCTACTGCTCCCATCTTATGTAAACGAGGTTTTGATACTTGAAGTCTGCTAAAGTGTGGAACTTTATTTTACCTAAACCTCTCAAAACTTCCCACATTAAGGCACCACCATAAACACACAAATTCAATTCACTAAAAACAAAAATCGAATTTTAAAACTCGACAATCTCCATTGATTACAGGCTTTTCTCTAAGAGTATAAATACACAAAAAGCAAAGGAGGTGAGAGCTTACAAGGATGAAGAAGTGTTATTAGCTTTGATTTACGTAGCTCCGTCAGCTGAGACCTCACTCTGCGAAACCTTTCGTCACTGTCTGTGACCCTCTTCTGTTAAACCGGTCTTTGTTTTCCACTCTTTCTATATGGTGATGACCGGAGATTTTGTGGGAAGAAGATGAAAAGATAGAGAAGGAAGCAGATCGGCCAGTATCGAGAAGACAAAAAACTAACTAGGGTTCACAATCTCTACTTAATTAATTATGCCAGTTTTTTATTTTTATTTTTTATTAAATGGTTTATTATGAAAATACATGTGTTATTATACTGTTTTTAAATTTAAAATACAAAAATAGCAATAAAAAAAAAATTTGAAAATTATATGTGAAATTTCAAAAAAAAAAATCACGATTATACATATTATGGTTGATAAAAACATGTGTTATTGTACTGTTTTTTTAAATATACAATTAAATTTCTTGTTTTTCAAAATTTATTTTTTTCATAAATAGTAATAAAAATATGATTTGAAAACTATATGTCAAATTTCAAAAAAAATTTGTTATACATAAATAAAATATAATGAATTAATTCAAAGTTCATTAAAACTCAAATCCAAATCATTTCAAATTTTATTAAAATTTTCATTAGTTGATACATTCATAAATTCATATAGTAGTCATTAATTTATCAAACATAAAATAACCTGGTTTACTCATGTATTTGAAATTTTGTATTTTCACATACACATACATTAACATCCGTACATTATAATTTAATCTAAAAATAACTTACTAATAACATATAATTTGAATTAATACTTATAAATTATTAAACCAATAATACATTATTTTAATAAAAATTTAAAAATCAGTGATCAAATCGAACATTATTTAATTTTAAAATCTAAATTTATTAAAAATATATGAACCAATAAATTATGAATATCTACTTTGATTACTCAAATAAATATAATTAAATGATCTCAGCCATACCAGATTTCTATAAATCACAACGATAATCATTAGGATAAAAAAAACAAACACCAAATTAATTTTCATTACAATTTTTTTTTCATTAACAAAAATCCAAACCCAAACTTTTTAAAAAATAATCAAAAAACAAATTCGACCCAAAACCTAGATTGGCAATCCTTTAAAACCCGAGATGAGGAAGAGACGAAGAGCATGAGATCAAGAGGTTATTTTTTTTTTGTATGTTGATTCAAAGTCGGAGATTTTGATTTAACCGACCCGGCCGGAGATGGGTCTCATCTAACTCTTCTTCCTTCTTTCTACTGTTAACTGAAAATTAGGGTTTAGGGTTTTTGATTTTCGTTATTGTTTAGATTCTCACTACTTCAACTGTATCTAAAGGCGTTGAATTTTCCTTTTATGTGAGATTGTTATTTCACAAATCGGAGGTGTTCTCCTGGTAATGGCGTCGGAAAATGCTCCACCTGAGCTGGCCTCTGGAAACTCTTGCTGCCATGAGGTAAGTGTTTCTCTTCAGTTGTTGATTTTCACCCATTGATTACAGTGTTTTGTGATTCTTATAAAAATATTTTTTTTTCTTCTTCTTTGGCCTGTGATTCAGTGGCAAAATAAGTACAAAGATATGAAGGAGAGGCGAGATGGGTTAAGAGAAGCTGTAGCTCTGCTCAAGAAGTTCAGAGTATATGCTATTACTGAAATATCCAATCTCCAGAAAAGTAAGAGGATAATATATTCTAGTTTCTTCTTATCAAAATTATAAATATAGATAGTGAGCGAAGTAGATGCTTTGAATAACTATGTTAAGTAATTAGGGACAGAGGTTGAGGTTATTTCTCTATTAGTGACATATATTAGCTCGCTGTCTGTAGAGGTGTTGTGCTTATTTCACAAATTGAAATTATGTAATGTGAGCTACTAATGATATGCTTTTTAAGACTAGGCTGTGTGGCGTGGCTGGAATATGTTTTTTTTTTACTATAATTCTCATTCTTATTGTGATTTTTAACTCGTTGCTTACATTCTGTGTAAATTTTTCAGAAGTTGAGGAGATGTCTGTTGTCAGTGACGCTAAGGAAAATGATTCGGTAGTAAAAGCGTCTTTGGAGAAAGATACATCTGATTCGAAGTCTAAGATATTGGCTTTGCAACAAAGGTTGGAGCAAACCCTTAGAGAAAAAAGTGAAGAAACTAAGCTTCTACAGGATCAAGCTTCTAGTCGAGAAAAGGAGATCAATGAACTGAAGGAACTCCTTAAGAAAGAGACATTAAGGGCAGATCGTTCTGAAAATGAGAGGGAAAAAGTTTGTAAAGAATTGAACAAGACAAAGGCCCTGATAGTAAAAGATGAAGAGGAGATCAAGCCACATGTTCCTGAATTGGAAAAGGAAATAAGTTTGGTTAAAAATCTTCTTGCAAGTGAGAGGCAGAAAACAGAGGCAGAGAAAAAGAAAGCTGATCAGTATCTTTCCAAGTTGGAGATTTTAAGAAATACAGCACATAAGACTAGTTCTGAAGTGCTTACTTTGACCTCCAATCTTGAGACTGTAAAAAAGCAGCTTGAGCTTGAAAAACAAAAGACACTGAAAGAGAAAAGACGGGCAGATATGGAGAGCGCAAAAGCTAGGGAACAGATGAAGCTGGCAGAAGCTATCTCTAAGAAGTCTGAAATCCTTAAAGCAAAAAACGAAGAGCTAGAGAAGGAAACGGAATTGCAGAGCACTAGTAGCAAAGTAAAGTATGCTGAAAACATCGAAAAACTGGAAGAGAAGATAAGGATCCTTGAGATGAATAAGAAAACAGCCATGGACTGGAAATTTCGTGCTGATGATCTGACGCAGCAGTTACAAGAAGCACAATTAGTGACTGAAGGTTTGAAGAAACAAGTGCATGAGCTTTCACTTTCACAGAAATCCGTTAAGACAAACACTCTTTCTACTCAGAAAGTCAGGGATCTGGAAAAGGCTGAAATGAGGCTTTTGAAAAAAAAGCTTAAATTTGAGAGAAACTGTGCAAAACATTCCCAAAAACTGGCTGAATTTGAAAAATTTCGAAGGGAGTTTCAGGCCGAAGAGCTAGGTCAGTTAAAACTGGAGTTTGGTAGTTTTACAAAGCGCATGAATCTACTGGATGACTATTTTTCAAAAGACGTTGAAGGTACAGCTGCCCTTGAAAAGGTTTGTTTCTGCCATATATTTCTTTGCTGTTTTTATCCATTTTAATTCCTTATGTTCATCTTAATTCTATGCAGGCGAAGGGATGCAGGAAACTGCAGACGCTACAATCACAGAAGAACCATAATGGTGAAAGGCATTCTAACGCAAGATGCCATTTGGTAGCCAGCTCTGGTTCTCAGGAGCAGGCTGGCAAGTTGTCTGCCCACTTGATTCCTAAATCTGGACAGGGCGTGAGTGAGTCAGTCTCAGGTACTACCTCTCAATTGGAGCCTCCTACAGGAGGTTCTAAAAAACTCCAGAGTTCTGGAGTCATTTCCATAGCAACATCTTTTTCTGATGGGAAGTTACTGGCCTCACAGGGAAGAGAAAGAGATCAACTGAATATCCAACCGACAAAACCAAGTAGGTTCCAGAAAATCTCTGACACGAAGAAAAATGGAAATCTTTGTTTGGTAGCTGAAAAGTCTCATGAAAGTCATCAGAAAGATAGCCACAATGTAGTTGGTGAGGACTCTCGAAAAAGAAAAAGAATGTTAGAGGCAGTTTTACCTTGTAAGCATCCATCCTCTGATGATAAAAAGAAAAATTTGCAGATTGAAGAGAAGATGGTCAGCTTGCAGTCTATGGTTGTAGAGACTGGGTATAGGCCTTTAGAAAAGAAAGAAACCTTGATCCCTGACATGCAAGGTGGCTCCTCTGCAAATCGCATTACAATTTCCAAGAAAAGAAGGGTTTCTTCTAATAAGAAGGCAATTATACAGAATTCGCTTGAGTTTAACGGGTCAGGTAAGACTCCAGGTAATATAGCTGGGATCTCTACTGCTAAAGGGCATGATGCGACAACATTATTTCCAGAGGTCGTTTCTGCTACAGATTGTATGAAGTTGCTGGAGTTGGATAACTCGGAAGAAGAAAGTTATTACCAGATGGCCAGAAACTCGCTTCTGTCCCCGAATCTTCCTCATGTAAAATTTTTGGGTGGTGAGATCGTGAATAAGGACAAAATTCTTGCTAAGGCTCTTGACTTGGCTGCTAGTAACAGCATGGATTTACCTGAGACCATAATTTCTAGTGAAACTCCTAGTCTCAACACTCAGAATGATTTATTGACAGTTAAATTTCCACCCATGCCGGCAACGTTGCATGGTCATATTCTTAATCACTTTGTTGTGTTTTCAAATATTGAAGATCAGAACAGTATCATAAAAATTTTCCATGCTGCAAACAAGTGTGTTCAACGATGCCAGTCAATTACAAGATCACAGTGGGCAGTGCCGGCAATTCTGTCTTCTTTAAAAATGGAAGAAAACCTTTTGGCCCAGTAAGTTATTCTGCTCTCTGATACGTTCTCAATGCATAATAGTGATAAATATTTTCTTTTTTCAACTCCATCAGTAAACTAGTGTCTAGGCCCTAATATATGGCTCTTTTTGTTTTTTCCAGGGAAAAGGCCTGTGTGTTCCTCTCTTTACTGCTGCATAACTTCTCTGTAGTTTCGTCTAGGAAAATTAGGAACACTTTGGATGTTGATTCTTTCTCCTGCTTGGAGTCTTTCTCAAAGCATATATATGCTGGTATGTCCTGAACCCGTTCCTCTTTTCAAAACTAAATATTTCATTCTGCTTTTGATTTGATGGTTTCATTTATTGAACTTGGAATTTTCTTGTGTAGTTATGGTTGATATTGAAGCTGGACCCATTCTTTCTGAATTTAGTGAAGAACTCCTTAGCCTCCTTCAGGACCTCCTCTCCGAGCAAAGGGTCTTATTTTCGGTTAAATCCTCAGAAACATCTGAATCTGATTTAAGCATCCCCGTCACCCTGAATGGAGAAGATGTAGCTCTCGTCAGCAGAATCGCTCTAATCGATCATTTGGTGGCTGGAAGTGCTAGTTTGGCAGCAATATGCAATGCATGTGATCGTATTGGACTTATCTACGAATCTTCCTTTGAAATCCTACACAAGTACAGTCATGAGAAGACCTCAGTGCTACTGACCATTCTTCACGTTTTTGCTTACATTGCTGGAGAGAAAATGGTGTCTTCTAGTGAGCATGGCATTTCAATTACTGTGTTGAAATCCATTGTCATGTTTCTTGAGAACAGACTTGGTACTGTGGAGGCAAATGCTAAGTTACACCCAGGCAATAACAAGTGTCCATTCTCAGACAGATCTTCCACACTGGAGGATACGGCATCTATGCTCATTGAAATTCTTCAGGAGTTTACCCAACCTAATACTTTGCATCAAAGCTCAACCAGTTCATTAGGTTCTAGTCATCTAGAGAAAACCGAGTTTCGGCCTGCACCCGAAGATTTTCAGTGTGTATTAACCAGGGATCCAAGTGTTAATCTCTGTGACATTCTTTCACTGGTGGAGCTTATTGCTTCTTACATGGTACGTAGTTAAGAATCTACAACAGCATATTCAACCTTGACACATTGTCTTGCTTATTAATATTGTCTATTGAACCAATTTGATCTTATATCTAAATGCAGGCATGGGACTGGACTACTGCAAACATTGTCACTCCACTTCTTAAGATGCTGGATGTGCCATTACCAATCAACATCTCTGTTGCAATCATCTCTCTTCTTGGGCAACTTAGCAGGTAATATTATAAGTTCGTCTATTTATACAGAAGGACCAATCTGATACAATACTTTCTTGGATTTTTCAGTATTGGAGTGGATGCGGTAGGGTATGAGAATGAAGGACTCTCAATCTTGAGAGAGAAACTATCGACATTTCTGCAGTGTGAGACAACACTTAAGGCAGGTTTTGCAGTCCAAATAGTAACTGTGAGCTCTCTCCTAAAGACAATGCAGCTGGATTTCCCAAAAGCCTTACAAGATAAAACCAATATGGTTCCACCTAGTTCTTGTATCGAGAGCTTACCTGCTTCAGTCAATCTGGTGACCAAGTGGTTCTCGTTGTTGAGCGAGGAGCAACGAGTTTTCACAACTGAGTTCTTACAAACCTCTGTTGTTAGATGAATCCTCATTAGGTAATATTTTGGAGATGTCTCTCACTGATTGATTCTTTCATTGATTTCTTTTGGTTATAGAATTAGGACATGAATGAAGATTTCTTTGAGATTCTAACTTTTTGTCTATAATAATCGAATTCAAATTCCTTTTCAATATCAATGTATAATGTAGAGTGGGCTGGTTAATGCGGTTCAGTTAAAATCCGAATCGAATTTGAGTATACCGAGTTTAGCAGTATTAGGATACTAGAAGCCCAAACTCTGAATTGAAATCGGCCCGTTATGACTGATCCACGAAGACAAATGGGCTTCAAAGTGATTACTTAATCTACAATATATCCCATTTAATGGCCCATTTATTTCATATTGTAGCTCATATTACTTAAGTAGGTTATAGTTAACTTGGCGGCAAAGTTAAAAAACGAGACATGGAACCACGAAACCAGCTTTACCCACAAAACTCGCCGCCGTCTTTTACCAAGTCCACAAGATAAAAAATAATATAAATATAGTAATTAATTTGTTAGTTATTAATCCCTTATTTATTTAGGAAAATACAAGAGATCAGATAATAAAACGAAAATAAGAGGTTGTAGTTATTATTGCATTAATTAAAATAGCCGCCAAATAAATAACCTTAAAGTGACAGTTACTTTACCAAACCATACTTATAATTAATTAATAGCTTAATTTCCATATTATTTAAAATTTTATGATTATATTTTACAATTTAAAAATAACCGTTTACAAAAAAAAAACCACCATATAAAAACTGATTTTTTCATAAATCTAATTTTTTATTTAGCTTATTTTGATACGTATACTTACAAAATATATTAATTATTTAATTGTTGGTGATGAAACTAGTTAATAAAAATATAGATGTTATTAACGAAAAATAAAATGTTAATTAAAAGAAATTAATTAAGCCCTAATAATTAGGGAGGAGGTTACAAAAGAGTAAAACCCAAAAAAGTAACTGCTCCTTTATCTTCGCTAAAACCCTAACCTCTCGCCTTCTATTTCACTCTCTTTCATATATAATCGTAAAGAGACAGTTAATAAGTAAAACAAACTTGACAACGTTCAAGTCTTACTTACAACAAAAAGACAAGACATTATCATCTAAACTCAATCTCCAAGGTCTAGATTCTCTCTTATCTCTTTTGTCTTTACTTTTTTTTTATACGTCTAATATATTTATAAGCTCGTTAGTAGTAATTATAGCTTATATAAGCTTAATAATAGTGTATTTTTAATATTTAGTAACTGTTTTTGATTGCTTTATCTTCTTCTTTAACCTTTATTACAGCTTTCATTGGTGTTAATGGATTGCTTAAGCTACTTCTACGATCCACCTGTCCAGTTTCTTCCAGAAATGGATATGATTAGCCCTGAAACGTATAGTTTCTGCTCCATGTCTCAACCGCAAGTGGAGTTTCATCAGCCTTTGTTTCAAGAAGAAGCTCTTCCAGAGACTTACTTTGACCCTTTCTGTGACCAGTTTCTTTCTCCACAAGAAATCTTTAACCCTAATCCTAAAACTGAGATGTTTAACGAAACTCATAACATAGATACCTTCTTCTCCACGCCAATACGCCAGAAACTTGTTAACTGGAGCTACCATTGTAACCCTCACAGTAACTTCCAGAGCCATAACCCAAGTTTCTGTGATCCTTTAGGTGGCTTTGATTTTGTTCCAGAAGCTACTCTCTTCCCGGAGTTTCAAGTTCCAGATTTTTCCTTACCGTTCAAGGTAGGTTTAGGAGATCAAGACGAAGGCAAGAAGCCAACTCTTTCTTCTCAGAGCATTGCGGCTCGAGAGAGGAGAAGGAAGATTGCGGAGAAGACTCATGAGCTTGGGAAACTCATACCCGGTGGTCAGAAACTTAACACCGCCGAGATGTTTCAAGCCGCTGCTAAGTATGTCAAGTTCTTACAGAGTCAAGTTGGGATTCTACAACTGATGCAGACCAACAAGAAGGTAATAACCAATCCCCAAAATATTTTTACAATGCAATTGAAACAAACCCTAATCTTATGGTTAATTTACAGACGCAATGTAGCAACAGTGTGGAAATGGAAACTCAAACTTTGCTTGAGTCACAAGTAATCCAAGAGAAGCTATCAACTAATGAAGTATGTTTAATTCCATGTGAAATGATTCAAGATCTAACATCTGATGAAACCCTATGGAGAAACCCTAATATTTCTAAAGAGATCAACAAGTTGCTGTCTACAGATCTAGCTAACTAGTTGTAGCTTCAAGCCTGAAGTTCTCAATGTCTAAATTCGTGTCTGTTCTTGCTAATTTTTGTTTTTAGTTAGTGTTTTTGTCTTGTTAATTTAGTAGCTAATTATCCTAGCTTATATTTTCTTAACTAGGAACTAATACTTTGTTTGTATTAGTCTATGTATTAGCTCTTGTCCGAGCTATTTCTTGTTAGCAAATATATGTATGCAAGAACCTTTTTTGCATCTTCTTTATCTTAACGTTGAAACTGTTTAACATTACTTAAGCTTTTACTCATAACAATGTTTTTGGGCTTTATTGCTTTGTGGGCCTTACAAATTTAAAAGCCCAAGAAATGAGACTTTAACAAACTAAAAAAAATCTTAATATGTAAACATGCCTTGGGATTAAGGTTTACAAAACAAGTCATCCTCTTATTCATAAAGAAACAAAGAAAGAGAGATTTAAGTCTTCTTAGCTCTTTTAATTGAAGCTTTATTAATTGCATCAGTGATCTCTCTTCTTCTTTTTGCATTGTTCTTGTTCATCTCTCCAGTATTGTTTGTTCCTCCAGAGCTCTTTTTGTTAGCTGTTTTCAATGCTTCTTGTACAAACACTTTCAATCTCCATAACGTAACATCACTCTGTTTTCACACAAGAACAAAACCCTTAACATATCAAGATTTATCTAATGCAAGATCACAGAGATTTTGGTGGTGTTTACTTGAACATCTATGTCAAGCTCAACTTCTGGAGCTCCAGCTGGGAAACTCGGGTTACTCTCTGATACCATTTTTAAGGCCTTTGATAGATCTTCAGGTGAGAGTCTACCTAGAGCTGCTGAGAGTCCTTTCTTTTCTTGAGTTGATAGCTTTCTGTGTTCATTACATAAACTCAGTTTAAGAACAGATTCATTAAGGTTCATAATGATTTAGTTTAAGAGGTTAGTTAAGCAAACCTGCATCTCTGAACTACTGATTCTCGGAGTCTCTCCAGCTGCAGATCGATTTCGTATAGCTAAAAACATACATGTACAAAAACTCATCAGACAAGAGTCAATGGTTTGAAACAAAGTAATGACTGAATAAAACATACTTCATTGCTTAAATCTCTAGCCGTTTCTGCTTGAGCAGCTTCCAAAGCAAGCTGCTTACTCGCACGCTCCTCAGCTTCTTCCTCTGCTTGTTTCTTTTCCTGAACAATTAATACATCATTGACATTATCAAAGAAGACTACTTGGAAAAAATGAAGATGTACCTCTTCGACGAGTTTAGGCATTATGGTAAGCCATTTCTCTTCAAATTTCTCTAACAAAGATTCAGCCATTACATATACATCTTCTTTTTCTTCGTTATATTTCATCGCGTTCTTGAAAACTAGCCTCACATCAGCATATATTTCCCGGACATTGCTATACTCTGAACTCTCTAGCTTTTTCTTTATTGTTCCTAAGTCCATTGGCTTCTCTATAACCTGTTAACCAATGAATAAAAGCTATCAACATTTTGAAAACACTCATTTCAGTAAATAGCAAGGTTTGGATCTTTACCTTATAATAATCATGTAGTCCAAGTCCTTTAACATCAACAGGTTCCAAAAACGGCCATGCCCATTTATGTTGAGCAATCTATGAGATATATAAGAAGATGAAAGGTCAAGAATCAAGAAAACACGAGTAAAGAGTATAATTTTGGCAAACATTAAACAAAGTAATCCAAGATCCAGGCTACAAAACCGTATCACAGATTGAAGAAAATGGATAGTGTTTCTTGCTTGCCTGACGAATCATAGTTGCAAATTGACGCATAAGTTCAGGACTTGAAACATGTTTTCCCTTTGATTTATCTTTCCCAGTAGAGTTACATTTCGATGTATTTGGTTGAGAAATAGCAATCTTTTTACCGCCAGAGTTACTCTTAGAAGTATTAGTTTGAGCTGCTCCATCTTTAGTTGAGTAAAAATGTTCAACCTCTACAACTTTTTGTTCAAGCTACAAATCCAATATAACAGATAAGAGAATCTAAAAATACGAAAATAGCGGTGGCTCATGACTAAGTGAAAGCAATTGTTTTCACCTGATTCACTCTCTCAGTTATATCATCTACACAAGTTCCAAAACTCTCAAGCTCAGTTTCACCAGTTCCATTAAATACTACAAGCTCTGTATTCTCAACATCGCAGTTTGTACCAAGAACAGGTTCCTCCTAAACAGATCAGAAAAAAATCAAAGCTTGTTCTTGTAATCCATTTAACTCAAGACATAACCTAATCCTATGAATTACATCTTTCTTTCAAACTCAAAATTGAGTCTCTAATACTAATTCTAGTTACTGACTTGTGTTTCAATTGCATAAAGTTGGAGTTTTTATAATCACCCTACAACTAAAAACTTGTGATTTCTTCAATAAAAACAGCTATTAGCTTATCAGATTGAATCAAAGGTTAAGCAAAAATGTTATAAAGAAAATATGGTTTTGAATTAAAACAGAAGAAAGAAGACAACAACTATATCAAGAAGTGAACTTATGTACCTTGACATGTACTGACATTAGAAAAAGGTTAATGACTCACAAAAGCTTTTCGACGGATCAGAAGACAGGTCGGAGGAAGAAGATGGAGGCAAAGTAAGCTAAAGCGTTTGGTTCCGGTTTAGGGTTTATAACGAAAAAGCCTTTTTAAACCCATATTTTTTAAAATTTGGGCTTTTATGTGTGGCCCATTAATCAACATTTTGTCAAGTTTATCAATTCATTTGATTATGCACACGTACCGAACACTGATAAGAAGCTTATGGTCAAATACTATGTATTAATCCTGTGTGTATACTTTTCAGACCGCCTCTGTATTAAACTCCAAACATGTTCATCACTACATGTCCACGCCGCCACATACGTGCCTTCCACGTCCTTCTTCCTCATATATATATACAGATGATTCTAACCCTAAACCCTAAACTATTACCTTTTCATTCATCATATTTAATATACTATCACAGATTTCTGAGTTTGTTATGTCTCCAGCATTTATTGTGTTTGAAGATGGTTTAACAAAGAAATGGAGCAACGACGAGTGGCAGGGTCTCAGTGTTTTTCCTGGAGAAAATCCTAACCCTAATATTAACTTCTTGGTGAAGAATACTACTCTGCAGAATCAGATCACAGTTTCCCGCCCATCCGTGAACGATGAAAGCTTCAGAATTGTTTTACCTATGGCTATGTCTCCGCCACGAGACAATGCCGTGCCGATTCCTGTTCTTCCTGAGCTGGTGATGAAACCACGGAAGAAGCTTAGCCGTCAAGAATCTATGTTTTCTCCAAGAAAAACTCGGTATCATGAGAAAAAACTTTACCAAGAAGAAGAAGAATTCAAATGCAATGCCTGTTGTTTATCCCTTCCTGGATTTGGGAAGCAAAAACCTATGAGATCACCAAAAACTGATGATTCTTTAAAGAAGAAAATGATCAAATCATCATCATTCTCAAATTCTACTATCTCATTCCGTGCCTCGCTTGAGAAATTCGAGTGTGGCAGTAGCTCATGGAGTTCAAAGTCAGCTCTAGCCTATGAAAACAACCGGTTATATTTCGATCTACCAGTGGAGATGATAAAATTTTGCAGTAGAGATGTACAAGAACCCGTAAAATCGGGTTTCTTCTTCGACAAGGAAACAATTGGTGGTTTAGATTTAAGAAGCGTTTTAAAAACAAGTAGTTCTCTGTCGGGAAGACAACAGAGGAGTTCCTCTGACTCTTTACAGCAACGCCATGTCAAATTCTCTACTACAACCATTCCCGAATTCTCCACGAACGTCCAAGGCTACTGAAACCTAGATAATGCGTGAAACACAAGAAAGACAAAAAACAGAGTACTAAGACTTGACAATAATATAGGTTTTGATTCACGAGTAATCAGTTTGTATATATATCAATGGAGAGAGTATCTTTGTCTTCTATTTAGTTTTGATTGTAGTTTGTATAAGCATCTCAAGAGTCGCATGATACAACCATACAACTAATTTTACATGTATCAGATTCGACAAAGCATTTTGTAAACAAAAACAAAATTTGCTTATTCACACTCACTCACTCATCTGGCTTAAATGATCGCTCTTCGCTATCGATCTCGGAAGATTCTTCAACGGAGCTACCACATCTCCGCCGCCGGAGGTAGAGCACATCTCAGTACAATCAGAGAAAGACAACGAACGCATCTGGCGATTATTCTTATAGTTATTTCGATGGTATGAGAAGACACTACTCTCGTTTCCAGCACTTAAGCTTCTGCAACCTCGCCGTGATCTCCTCACCTGAGTTGATTTAACGTTCACGTGGTCTACAGCCTTCTTCGTTAGTTGTCTACGGACATCTTCTGGTAACCGGAGTGTAAACCGGTCGAGATTATCTAACGGTTGAACCATAGAATGTCCGGTCGAATGCGATCTCGAAATTAATACCTTGGAGACTCGGGAGTTACCCAATCTCGTTGATATTGACCGAGACTCTATATTCCTATTGGTCCACGTCAAACCGTCCAAATCCAGATCCGGAATCAAACCGCTCTTTTCACCCGGTTGAGATAAAAGATCCACTCGACATAACGGACACGTGGAGTGATCAGAGAGCCACACACTTACACAATCAGCATGAAACACGTGACAACAAATAGGCATCAAACGCAGCGTTTCATCGTCTTCAAACTCACAAAGACACACCGCACACTCAACTCCACCTTTCCCGATCCTTCGCTTCTTCACCTCCGAGTAAAGAAACATCGGGAATGATTTGATAATATCCGCGTTAATCCCACGCGCCACCGTAAGAATACGGCCGGAGTTTCCCAACGGGTTGACGGATTGTAGCGAGTTTAATTGGCGAGAGCTCCAACGATAGCAAACCGATGCCATGCCCACGATGAAGACCATGAATAACATAACTGTGATAACTACGATGGCTATGTCGCTTGCTTTTGCCATAGTTTCAGGCTGCGCCATTGTCTTACCTGATTTGTACGTTACGGACAGAAGCACCAGTCGGATATTTCTCTTAGGAATTATCACCATCTGATTAATTTTTTTTTTTTAGATCAAATAAGAATGTAATTACTCCTTTCAAATTTTATGGCTATATCATTTATAACATTTTTTATGTCACACATTTCATATCAAATAAGTTGCCATAACCAAATTTAAAATGAAATCTTCATAAATTGATTTATAATGAAAATTCCTTAATACCATTTGTTTGACCATTTGGTTTCCATAAATCTTTCCCAGAAATGTATACTCCAAAGAATATAATAAAACAATAATTATGGAAGTACAATTAGTCAAATTCTAAATGATTTTTTAATCATTTTCAAGGTTTGAATAATGCATATAGAGTCATTATTCGTGATTTTATATATTATTTAAATTGAATATTTTTAAAATGGGTTAATAATTTATTTTAACTTCAATTTTAATAAGGTTTTTAAAAATTAATGGTTTACTTAGATCTTATCTTATCCATGTAATTTTAAGGACATAAATGTTTGTAGTTTTAAAAAAGATCTCAAATGGGTTTAAAATAGAAAAAGTTCAAATTCAGAAATAAACTTTATTATTTTCAAAAAATTAATTTGATCAAAATTCTACATATTTTTTTATTGTTTTTCAAAATCTTTTTATTAATTTTTTTTGAATAAAAGATTCCTTTCTCCCAGTGGCGGCGATTCGAACTGGTGATCCAAACTCTCTTTTGCGACGGGAAGGGAAGCTGAAACAAAGAGGGAAATACTAAAGCTTAAAAAACCCTAAATCAGCCAAAGCTCGAGTGTTCTTCTTCATTCATCGAATATGAAGGGAAATTGGTCAGTCGTCCGTCAGGTTCTCCACCGTCGATTCTCCACTCTCCGATCCTCGTCGCGATTCTCCACGTTGTCTAGTTCATCCAGATCTCTCATTTTATCCCCAAACTCGCAGATCATTAGAAATTCATTGTTTGCTGCCTCCAGTAATTGCTCTTCCGTTGACTTTAACTTCTCTAACAAATCTCTTCCTTGCTCGAAAGGCCTCTGTTCTGCAGCAGCAGGAGGTACTCGCTCATCTTCGATCTCTGCATCACTTAATTATTTGCATCGAGCCATCGACTATATGATCTAGGCAGCATTGTTTTGATCAGAGTAATTAGCTTGAGTCATAGTGAAAAACGAGTTTGATATAACTATGTAATTTGGAATATAGGTGAAAATGGTGTTGTTATAGTGAAAACAGAGCAAGAGTTCACCAATGCAATGAGCAAAGCTCAAGGTATTATTAACATCATTTGATTCAATGTGTTGTAACCACTTACTTCATACTAAAAGTGAATTTGCTTTCTTCATTTTGATGTTATTTGTATTACTCAGATGGATCTTTACCATCCATCTTCTATTTCACTGCCGTCTGGTGTGGACCATGTATGTTGTTTCTTAAGAAAGTTTTGTTTCTTGATTAAATAGTTTCATTGGTGAGTTGCTTTATTAATTGGTGTTTCTCATATGACTTCAGGTAGGTTTATCTCCCCTGTAATAGTGGAGCTTAGTAAGCAATATCCTGATGTAACAACCTATAAGGTCGACATTGATGAGGTATGTAGAACACCAAGCACATATAGCTATAATCATTAGGTTTCTGTGATTAGAACCTTCTACACTGTTTTGAGCTTGAACCAAAGGATAAGATTATTTGGTGTGTCTTCTGCGTAGAGCCTAACTCGCCACACTCTGTTTGTCAATGTTATATATGTACCTCCTTGTTCGCGACTAAAAAGATCGCTTTTTTTCACACGTTTCCATTGAAATGCTCTCTTAAAACTTGATTACCAAAGATATCGTTTCTCCCAAATCTGTAGGAGGGGCTTTCAAACACCATCAGCAAATTGAATATCACTGCTGTGGTGAGTTTTTATTACCTTTTGTTTCCAAAACATAATCTACATTATACAATCATCAAGCATACTTCATGTTGAAAACGACCTTTTTTATATATTAATTTCATCAACATTTATGATGCAGCCAACACTGCAGTTCTTCAAAGGAGGCTCGAAGAAAGACGAGGTTGTGGGTGCAGATGTCACAAAGCTAAAGAATCTCATGGAACAGCTTTACAAGTAAAAGATATAATATGTATTCTAGTAAAGGTTGTGTTGATTAGTTGCATGAGTGTAGTTTGAGATTGTCTTATAAAATCAAAGTCAAATAATTGTTTTTCCTTTGATAAATTTATCCAACAACTATACTGTTAAAAAGTGAGTCTATATACAAAAACCTAGTAAATGTAATTATTTCGAAGTTTAAATTTTATCAATACAAATAAAATAAAAAAACATAAAAAATTATTGTTTTTGGTGGAAACTAACAGTGGAAGTTGAAGTTAAATTTTCAAAAGAGTTGGAAACGCCTGCGAAGTAAGGGTATTATGGTAATTTAAGAATACTATTTTTTCCACGTTGATTATTTGATTCTTTGTCTTCTTCGTCGTCTCTCACTTCCCGGGGCTCCCGCATATTCGGTCGGTGCCATAATGGAGATTGCAAGTGAACCTGTAACAACGATGTTACCTCATCAGGCGTTGGTGGAGAGACTTAAAGATTATGGACAGGAAGATGTTTTTGCTCTTTGGGATGAACTCTCACCTGAAGAGCGAGATCTTCTCCTCAGTGATATTGAGGTGAATCTGATTACACTGTTTCTGATTTCTCCCGACTTTTCCAGTTCATTTTTTGTTTCATCTTCTCTGTTCAGCAAAAATTAGGTTAAGATTGTTAGTGGTATTTTGTGATTTCTCATTTTGAATTTTGATTATTTTAAGTGTGATGCGTTGTTTGTCTTCCAGAATTTAGATCTTCAAAGAATAGATCGGATCATTAGTTGCTCACTTCATTCTCAAGGTTTATCTTCCTCGAATCAGTTTGTTAGTTTTACAGCCTCTTGAGATTCGTTAATCGAGCTCTGTTTTCGCTTCATTAGGTTTGCCAGTGGAGGCAATAGAGCCGGTGCCGGAGAATTGTGTGTCAACGGTGGATGCACGAACTAAGGAAGACAGAGAAAAATGGTGGAAAATGGGATTGAAAGCTATCTATGAAGGGAAACTGGGTGTGTTGCTTTTATCTGGTGGACAGGTACTTTTAATTATCATTGTTGGAATTTGATGCTACTTAAATAATGGATTTATAGGTGTCTTTTACTTAAATAATTGTTCAAGTTAATGTCTGAAAAGTAATTAGTTTTTATAAGTGTGGTTTCTTTGTAGAGGTCATAAAGGGTTTTTATGAGTAATAATGACTAGTTTTGTAAAATCTAACCCGTTGGTTCCTTCTTCTTGATATCTGACCAGTGACCCACCCTATGACAGAGTTGGCTAATTGAAGAAGATTAAGAGGGAAAAGAATAGTTCTAATAGATTTTGATTGGCTTTTTGATCCATACTGTAGTGTTTATTACTATGTCTATTAATTAAAAATGCTCATGAAATGATTTGTTTACGAAAAATAATTGCAGGGAACAAGACTTGGAAGTTCAGATCCCAAAGGATGTTTTAGTGAGTAGTTCTCGCTTCAGTTCTGTTTTTTTGCTGTCCATCTTTATGGCATTGTTGTAAATTGCCTTTGAAAAGTTTAGATTCTCCTGTTTTAGTGAATGCGACATTATATTAATATAACATACTAGTTTTATCATCTCAGATATCGGACTGCCATCTGGGAAGTCTCTCTTTCAGATTCAAGCTGAGAGGATCTTGTGTGTGCAAAGGCTTGCTGCTCAGGCAATGAGTGAGGGTGAAGTTCACAACTCTGCATTGGATTTGTCTTTATAACTATACCCCTTTTTGATACCTCGTTTCAAATAACATTTTCCCTGCTGCAGCTTCAACTCGCCCAGTTACAATACACTGGTATATAATGACAAGTCCATTTACTCATGAACCTACTCAAAAGTTCTTTGAGAGTCACAAGTATTTTGGCCTTGAGCCAGATCAAGTAAGAGGTTCTTCGTTGTATTGTTTCCTTCCTTATGTGTGGGGACCAAAATTGAATGCTCTCTCTGTAGGTCACCTTTTTCCAACAAGGAACCCTACCTTGCGTTACGAAGGATGGAAAGTTCATCATGGAGACACCTTTCAGTGTATGTATCTTCAAAGCAAGCTAAAATAAACTTAGTCGCTGGTTCTTGAGGTTTATATTCAGTTACTTTGAGTCCTTAAGTTACTAGCCTTATGAATTTCTTTCTGTGTGCCTAGCTAGCCAAAGCTCCAGATGGGAACGGGGGAGTTTATGCAGGTATATATCCTCAAGTCCTGCTGCTCTAGTTAACTGTAACAGTATTTTCAGCATTCTGATTCTGATCAGAACATTTATTATGTTTTTCAGCTCTAAAATCTTCAGGGTTATTAGAAGATATGGCTTCAAAGGGAATTAAGTATGTGGACTGCTATGGTGTTGACAATGTTCTGGTTAGCCCTTTCAGTGCTTCCAAGTCTTTATTTGCATACATTCTCTATTTTGTCGACTTTTAGAACAATAAACAGAAATATTTGAAAGCAGGTTCGAGTAGCTGACCCTACTTTTCTTGGATACTTCATTGACAAAGGTGCAGCTTCAGCTGCAAAAGTAGTGCGCAAGGTATTAAGATACCTTTCTAGTTAATTGGTTCAATAAGCTAGTCGTGATTGAATTTTGCAACTTGCTAAATCACGGTCAAGTTTTAAACGAGAAGCTTGTTATCATGAAAACAGGCATATCCACAGGAAAAGGTTGGCGTTTTTGTAAGGAGGGGAAAAGGTGGGCCTCTGACTGTAGTTGAGTACACAGAACTCGACCAGTCTATGGCTTCTGCTACTAATCAACAAACAGGACGTCTTCAATTTTGTTGGAGTAATGTAAACTCCTCCCTCTTTTTCGTATTGATACTAATATCAATTGTTTGGCGATATTGCTTGTGATTGTTCCATTTCAATGCAACCTAGGCATTAGTTATGGAAGTGGCATGTGTTTAAGTTCTTCATCTAAGTCTGAAAATGATGTTTACCTTTCAGGTATGCTTACACATGTTCACTGTAGATTTCCTTAATCAAGTTGCAAATGGGCTGGAAAAAGACAGCGTGTGAGTTATATATCTTTACTTATATGAAAACAATTCACAATATTCATAATATCTGAACATTAATAAACTCTTGCAGTTACCATTTGGCAGAGAAGAAGATACCATCTATAAATGGTGACACAGTTGGACTGAAACTAGAACAATTCATTTTTGATAGTTTTCCTTATGCTCCTTCGACTGCACTCTTCGAGGTATTGTTCTTGTTATATTGTATGATATGAGATGTATTTTTATCTGTGTTGGGTTTCTTGTCTTTGTAGGTGTTGAGGGAGGAAGAGTTTGCCCCGGTGAAGAATGCTAACGGGTCGAGTTTTGACACACCCGAAAGCGCGAGATTGTTGGTTCTACGGCTGCATACACGTTGGGTCATAGCAGCTGGTGGATTTCTAACACATTCTGTTCCTTTATATGCAACTGGTAAAACGCCACCATCCAAAGTCTTCTCTTTACATTTGTTTTTCTTACTACATTAACGATGATGAGATGAATAGGTGTGGAAGTGTCACCTCTGTGCTCATACGCAGGAGAAAATTTAGAAGCAATTTGTAGGGGAAGAACGTTTCACGCCCCATGTGAGATCTCTCTTTAATCTTCTTCTTTTACTATTTATTATTGCAATTTGGCCATCTTCTTTGCTTTTCCTTCGTGGCTTGTTTCTCCTTTTATTATTTCTTGGCTTTTAGTCTCTATATATACAATACAACTGTAACTGGCTGAGGTGCGAGGCTGTGGTTGATACTAGTCTCTTTTCAACGTGTCTCTCTTCATTATTGTAAGTTTACTACAACAGCAGTAATCCTACCAGAGAAAAACTTTTACATTTTTAAGGAAATCTATTTAATATTTTGATGAGTTACTGTTAATTATATATTCCTGACATCTTCATGTTAAAGGTCTAAATAAGTTGTGTTGCGTAATCTATCGCAATTGGCAAAAAATCGATCAAGGAATGAGTAATTTGAACAACTTGTTCGATTCAACTAGCGATGGTTTAAATCCAGACAACGTCAGTTCATGTAAGAACAGCTCTCAGGTTCTAATCAGTTTCTGCGAGGTGAGATTTTTTTTTTGTGTAAAAAAATGTCATATTAAATAGGAGCAGCTCTCACTCTCATGTTCTAATCATACATAGAAGTCGAAAGCATTCAAAACGCAATGTTACAACATTTATTTCCCACTTTATGTTTGGTGGGGTTTCTTCTTCAGAAACTCTTGGGATGTTATAAGAGCAAAACTGGAGGATCGATCCATCATCATCAATGGCGGAAATGTCTAACGTTAGTGAAAACCAGAGAGACTCCATACTTGTTGCAGCAATCAATGGCGTCTTGGTCTCTGATACTGCCTCCAGGTTCAGCTATCACTCCTATTCCCTTCTCACACGCCTCCTCCACCGCATCTTTCCAAGCTGCCATTCATATAAATTGTCCAACTCAGATCACCAAACAAACAAGCTATTTCAAACACAAGAATGGTTTAGAACATAGGATGATAAGAAGTACCAAATGGGAAAAATGCATCACTGGCCAAAGCAGCTCCTTTGGCTTCCTCTCCAGCTTTCCTAAAAGCTATTCTCAGACTCTCTACTCGGTTTGGCTGTCCACTTCCCATCCCAAGCATACAATTGTTCTTAACCCAAATATCAAAGAATCAGAAGTAAGCTACGAGCAAACAAATATACAAAGACTAAAGAAGGGAATCATAGAGATACAAAATCCCAACCTTTGCTATCACAATGGCATTGCTCTTGACATGCTTAACACAGAGCCATGCAAATTTGGCATCAGCAATCTCGCTTTCGGTTGGAGTTTTAGCTGACTTAGAAATGAAACTGATGTCTTCTGGAGTTTTGTCATCTGAGTCCTGAGCTAACCAACCACCACCAACCTGTCTGAGCGATAGCTTCCCTTGGTCATTCTTTTTCGCCTCAAGGATTCTCAATGTTTTCGATTTCCCTTTGAGGACTTCAAGACCTTTCTCAGTATACTTTGGAGCAACCACGATTTCATAAAACATTCTAGTTTCCCCATCTGTTGGGCTCCTGAACTCTCGGATCTCCTTCGCAAGAACCTAGAGACAGATAAAAATCACTAAACAATTGAATACTGTATGGGACAACAGTAGTTTGATTGTTTAATTACCTCGTCAACTTCAACATTGAAAGCTACAATACCACCAAAGGCACTAACTGGGTCAGCTTTTACAGCTAGCCGATAAGCCTCAAGAATATCAGAGCGAGAGGCCACACCACAAGGATTTGTGTGCTTCACAACTACACAAGTCGGGTTTTCAAATTCCGACACACAGTTCCACGCAGCATCAGCATCAAGATAGTTGTTGTATGACATTTCCTGCTCACAGAAATAAATAAGAAAACAGTCATTAATTCAACCTGGAAAGCGAGGATGAGGATAATACATGGCACTATGGCACATGAAAACTATGACCATTTTGCTTATAAATTCAACTGAAAACTAAAAGTAACTTACTTTTATATCTATGATAAGTAAAAGTTTATTACCTTTCCATGGTGCTGAATCGCTGTGGCGATACCACCAGCATTCACTTCAGCAAGGCTTTTATCAACATAAAACGCAGCCTTTTGATGAGGATTTTCACCGTAACGAAGAGAACTCTTAAGTGAAAGCGGAACAGTAAAGCTGGGAGGGAATTTCTCTTCTGAGAAAGACAGGATTATCAAGATTTTAGAAACATTTACGTTTAGCATATTCATGCCAAGGCATAATAGACCAATTGGCATAACTAATGCAAGGATAATCACATACTTCCTTCAGACTGCTTCCACAGCCATTCTGAAACTGCGGAATCATATGCAGCAACATGCTGAAAAGCCTTCCAAGCAAGTTTTCTACGGAACTGTTGGTCACTCTGACCTGTTTTTAGATACTCCAAAACAGCTTGATAATCTTCTGAATCAACAACAATGAGAACATCTTTGTGGTTCTGTCCAAAAACATTAAAAAAGTACATTTACAATCTTGAAATGAACAAGTCTCATATGTTTATATATGTGCCTATATATTACCTTAGCAGCTGCTCTAATCATAGCAGGACCACCGATATCGATGTTTTCAATCCCATCTTCAAAACTGATCCCACCTGGAGCAGTAACTTTGTCATAGAATGGATACAAATTGACAACCACCACATCGAATGTACCTGTCATCCGATACAAAAGAGAAAAGCAAAGGTGCAGTTTAGCACAAAGGAGACACCAACCAAAGTTAACTTAATCTCAAGCTTAGAGCATAGAGGGTAAATCAAATGTCAAAACCTACCAATCTCATGCTCATTAAGAGCCTCCATATGATGCTCCATATCTCTTCTAGCAAGAATACCACCATGTATGTTTGGGTGCAATGTTTTCACACGGCCATCAAGCTAAAATACAAAACGAGAACTAAGTTTAATACACTAAGATCAACCAAACAATGATGTAATCATTGAGAAAGTCACAACTCAAATCTGAAATCAGCTAGGTTTTTGTTAATCGAAATCTTTGAGGCGTATTATAGCGAACAAAAGACCAAAACTTAAAGCAAGAGGACATGAAGTTAAGAGAGAAACAAACTTACCATTTCTGGAAAATGAGTAATCTTCTCCACTTTGGTCACAGAGACTCCAGCATTCTCAAGAGTAGAGGCAGTTCCTCCAGTAGAAACAATAGTGTATCTATACAAAAACATCAAATGAAAAAGGTATCATTAAAACACACACATAAACATTGTTTAACATAGAATTCAATTCAGTAGAGTTCTTCAAAGTAAAAGAGCTGTGAAGAGTGAATACATACCCCAAGTTTTGCAAACCTTTGCCAAGAGAAGCCAAGTCACTCTTATCAGATAAAGATATCAAAGCTTGCTTTTTACCTGATGCATAATTATATATATGCCTTTATTAATTAATATTACAAAAAAAAAGACTTTGAAATCTAAAAGAAAAAAATGTAACCAGAGTAGCTCGAGGAAGGTGACTGATTCCTTGGAACTGACTGAGTCTCCGCCATGGATCGAACCGCAACGAAACTCGGACGCAGCGACGTAGAACAAACCTGCTTATGAAAAATTCAGCTAACCTTAAATTGTTTACAGAACGTGAAACAAAGAGACGAAGACCACAAAGGAGAACTCACAGGCTTAGCAAAACGAAGAAGCGCAAAGGCTTGTCTGTGAAAATAGCCGCTGACAATTTCGCTGGAGCGTGCAGTCACGACGGAAGAAGTAGTGGTGGTGGCGGAGCTGAGCATAGTTGTCTTTGATTTTGAAACAGTTCTGTAGTGTTCAATTAGGTTTTGCGATTTTCGTCTAATCAGAATACAAAAAATAAAAATATTTAATATTATTATATTTTTTTATTATTAATATTGGCGTCAAGTGGGTTATTTTAAAATCATTTTAAATTCAAAACAAAATCTAGTGTTATTTGTTAAATACATTTAAAATATAATGTTATTGAATTAAACATACAACAAAAACTAGTGTTATTTAATACTGATTTCACTTCTTTTTATTTAAATTACAATGGATTTTATAGTAATTTTTAACATTAAACAAAATACCACCATTTTCCTTAATATTTCACAATACTTTCCAAATTAAAAAATTTCAAAATCATTTCAAATATTATTTGAATAACACCCCTTAAATACCAAAAAAGTTATAAAGCCATAATAATTAAATACTTAATAACGTTATAAAGCCATAATAATTGACCATATAATATAAGTGTGATAGTCTCTTAAGAATTGGCAGAACTAATTGAAGCTGTGTTGGGTTTGGCTTTTTAAGACATGTACTGATGTACAGTAACAGAGTAGTGGCAGTTGGGTCCGTATAATGAAACAAATGCTTTCAGAACATATCTTCCTTATAAAATCTGTTGCCAAGCTTGTGCACTCTGTTCTTACCGGAGAAGTTACGCGCCTGGGGACGAAGCTAAGTCTTGGTGGTTGAGAAGGAGAGAGTTGAAGCTCCTCCACAATCCAAAAGGGTTTCTTCTCTCAAAAGAGAAACAAAGAAATAGTTTAAATGGAAGTGATAAGACCAGTTTAGTTTGTATATAGACATGAACAGTCTGGTTCAGTTAAGTTTCTTGTGACAAGTCGTCTGTCACGGTTACTCATTAGCTTAATAAGCTGTAACTTCTGGGAGACTTGACGCCATATTTCCTGTACAGCTCCATTTCGATTCTCATAATCGAAATATCGCCTTACCTGTGAGCATCACATCATTCTGGTAAATGAATTCAATATTCAAAGTGGTTATGGATTGAATCGAAGAAGAAGATACCGATTTCATCTCGCGCTGATACTCGAGGATCTTCTTGGTTTGTATTTTCCTCAACATCTTAACCAAAAATCCAGGCTGCAAAGCTGCATTAGCCTCAACAAATATCGAAAATGTTCTGTAATCTATAACATCCTCGAAAGGTAACTCGATGTTATCACTTACAATGACGGGCACACACAAACTAACAATCGAGTCGAATAGTCTACAGGCTGATGGAGTGTCACCTGCAGGATTTAGACAGAACTTTGAAGTATGCATTCCTTTAGTAGCTGCTCTTCGGTTCTCTCTAGATTGAGTTCCATGTTTTATTATTACATCATCTTCCTTTTCAAGAACTTGGAATAGTAAATCACGGACTTTTCCACCCTGAAGAAGACACACCATTAGAGAGCTATACAAGTAGAATAGAGCAAAAGCAAACTTACATCTTTACGAAATCGATTTCCCATGAAGAAGAGTAATGTATTACGAGTCTTTACTTCGATTTCTCCATTGAAGAGATTAACTCTATGAGAGTAAGGTATTATAACATCTTTAATTAATGATCCTTGATCAGGTCTTAACCTTCCAAAATCCGCTACGAGTAGAACTGAGTTCTTGACCCGATCCAAGATCCGAAACAATGCATTTGGATCACCAGCAGGTATCACGTGATCTCTCCCATTGTTCCTCTTCCACCATTTTTGACCTTCAAGCCATTCTATTAACTCTTCCTGCATCTTCTCATCGTTGTAACCGGATCCAGCTTCGACGGGTCGACCCGCGTTAACAATTAAGCTAAGAGAAGAGAACACTGGGACGTAGAAGAGATCAGCATCGGAAGGATCTAAGACACGGATAATTGGAGATCCGGATCGATCAACCTCGGGTTGATTTAGATCCGAGAAAAGGTACCACTCATGCATATGTTGATGACCTGGATACTTGAGCTTTGTAACGTCATCGCTAGGGTTTTTGATTCCGCCGCGAGCGATGGAGTGTTGCTCGATTAAACCGTAAGTGAATCTCTTAGGGAGATTGTACATGTAAACCTTAACCCTAGGCTGAATCGGAAGACGTCCTTCATCATCATCATCTTCACCTTCGTGAATTAGCTGGCGAGGGAGATCAGATGAGGAAGGAAGGGAACTACTAACCGACGCATTTAGAATAACATAGATGGCAATGACAGAGACCACTCCGATGGCTGCTCGTTTCAGAAGGGGAGATTTACGAGCCATTGGGTTGAAAGAGAAGTAGATTGAAGAAAGGTTCGTTAAGCATAAGCTTAAGCTCAAGCTCAAGCTCACCCATCAATGAAGACGATGATGATGATTGCTATTGTTTCTTATTTGGGTTCGGTACTTTTGGTCCCACCAGCTAAAATTATTACTTTTGATCCTGACCGTTCGTTATGACTCAAGCTGTAATCCAACGGTCCAGAACGAGTTGTTCTCATTGCTTCTTGAGTTCAGTCAAGTGAAAGAGGCTTAATACTTCATGAATATCAAATCAATGTAATCAATCACCAAAGCTTATTGTTCTCTACCATTATTCAAACAATCTAATTTATAACAAAAACAAAAAGAGATTAGAATCTTCAGAGTTAACATTGCTTTGATCCACGTTTTGATTCGAGAATGATTCGGAAAAAGATCAGTGCTTAGCATCTTCTTCTTCACAGAACTTAGAGTACTTGTCTGAATCCATCAGCTTCTCGGCTTCACCTGCATCACTCAGATCCACCTTTATGATCCATCCTTCTTCATACGGGCTTGAGTTAACCTGTGAATTCCAAACAAAAAAACACTCTCAGCTCACAAGACCACATAATCAAGAATCTCCAAGTTTAAGCTATTTAACATCTATGAATCAAGAGATTCTCAAAGTTTCAAGACTTTCACATCAACTAAAACTACCCAAGAATCAAATGAGGTAGTAGTATAGAGATGATCTCTTGGGGTTACTCACCAATCCAGGGGACGATGTAAGCTCTTCATTAACTTCAACAACAGTACCTGAGACAGGAGAATTAATATCGCTAGTTGCTTTAACACTTTCAACAGCTCCAAAACTCTCGCCTTGTGACACAGGACGTCCCACATCAGGTAACTCTACATAAACAACATCACCTAAATGATCCTGAGCATGATCAGTTATACCAAATGTTGCTTTATTCCCATCAATCTTCACCCATTCATGTGAATCAGCATATTTCAAATCCTTCAATACCACTATAACAAACCAGTAAGTTTCAAAATTAGGTCAAAAAACATTTCAATTTCTTAAACATCATCGCTATTATTAACAGAGTCTTGAGGAATCAAATGCAATTTCTAGGTTTGATCTGATCAGATATCAAACAACAACCAAACACATATAATTTCAATCTGAGATCACAGAGAGAAAAGAGATTGAGATTCACCAGAAGCAAAGCTTCGTTGAGTAATGGAGATTCTTAGATGAGAAGCAATCCTAGAAGCCCATAACAATCTACAAGCCATTTTTATCGTAGGAGAGATCTCACACAGATTCACAACGGAGAGAGAGTGCACTCACAAACCAAAAGGCTTTGTTATAATATTCGCACGACAAAAAAGGTTTGGTGAGTTCGCTTTTTTTTTCCTTATATAACAATATCATTAGTCTCTGTCTCTATCAAATCATTTGCTCACAGACCAATTTCGCATTATGACATTACACTATATCAACATTGTGGGATCATGACATTAAACTATATATTATATACTTTATTAGAAAATGTGATCTACAAATAATAAAAATATGATATCTCGCCTTCTCAATGGGCAACCTAAATTAAAACAAAACATTCATCTCCAAATCTTACAGAGAGATTCAGAAGACATTTTCTTAATTATAAGTCCATAAGCTTGGGCATTTGGGTATTCGGTTTTGGTTCGGTTCTTGGTTTTTCGGTTCTAAGCATGTAAGTACTATTTGGTTATTTTAAAAAATCGGTTCGCGTTCGATTCGGTTCGATTCTAGGTATTTAATGCAAATTCAAAATATATCAGAAAATTGTTTGGATTTGTTTAGGCTTTTATATTTTGTACATATAAATAATCAAAGTAACAAAAAATATCCGAAATATCTGAGAGAACTAAAATATCCGAAATTTAAAATTATAAATTTGTAACCAAAGTATTTAAAAAAACCAAAATACTCGAAAAAAACTAAAATATTTGTAACCAAAATATCCGAATATAAACAAAATACTCGGAAATATCCAAAATACCTTAAAGTGATCAAAATATCTACAAGTACCTAAATATAATTAAGTTATACCAGGTATAAATATAATTAATATATATATAATTATATTTTCGGATATTCGGTTCCTCGGTTCGGGTCGGTTCGGATTTGCTTATTCGGTTCTAGACATGTAAGAACCGTTCGGGTACTTTACAAGACCAAATAAGATTCGGTTTGGTTCTGGGTAGAAATTGAAATACCGGAACCGAATGCCCATTTACCTAATATAAGACTAGGCATAGGCATAATTTACTATCCCAATTTCGAGATTCGAATCTGAATCCGAACTATCCGAATAAAATCGGAATTGGTTTAATGTCTACTAACCGATTGGATTGTATTCTCATTTATTTCGGTTATCCAATCAATCCGAACCCAAACCCTATTAAATAATCTGAAATCAACCTTAATCACACTAAACCAAGTTAACCAAGATAATGGATAATGAAAAAATTATGTATAACCAGAGCCAATGTAGAGGTAAAATGTTTTTTTTTTGTGCGGTCAAATTACCAAATTGCCTATAATAAATATATTTTTTAGTATATACGATAATGACATATATATATGTGTAAAGAATATTTACTTTTCCTATCAATATTGGAAAATTACTATTTATTAATTATTTGATAATCTAATAAAATGGTAACAATATCTATTATAATGAACGGTTGAGATTAAATCATGAGAAAACCCTAATGATAAGTTAGTTGTTATCTCCATCTATAAATATATTTCTTGACCTCATCATCAAAGTATTTGATAAGAAAAACAAAACCTAGCAGCTAGAAGAAGAAGAAAAATTTAATCTCTTATACAATTAAACAAAAGTAATTCACTACAAGTAATTCAGGTATTATACTCTTTCTTTTATGATTTAATTAGTCATGTTAAAACTTAAAAGTGTTTACTTATTATTTATGTTTCATCCCATACCATGAATTTAAGTTTATATAAGTTAATTCTGCAAAATTGTTCATGGTTTTATAAAACACTAGTAAATTTTCTTAGGTTAGTTAGGAATTTTAGATCTAGATAGAGATGGTTTATCATCTTTTAACAATTAACCATATACGTGAAGCGAATATTCGTAAATTTTTTGCTATTCGTAATTTGGTTTGTTTCAATCGAATAGTAAATATTAGGTCTGGGTACTTGGATTCTGATTTAGATTCGGTTTAGTTTCGGTTCAGATTTTTTTTGGTTTTGATTTAGTTTTATAAAATTTTTTTATCGGAAATCAAAACCGAATCAAAAAATTCGAAAAACCAAAAAAAATTCAGAAAAAAATCTAAACCCAAAAAACTAAAAAACGAAATCCCCTAAACACAAACCGAAAAATAAAAACATAAAAAATCCTTATATAGTTCGGTTTATTTCGGACAAATCAAAAACACAAATCTGAATCCAAAACCGAAAAATATTTAATCCATAAACCGATCGGTTTTATCATCTAATTCGGTTCGGTTCAGATTTTTTGGATCGGTTTTTGAATTTCGGATTTATGTCCATCCCTAGTTAATATTATAATTCACTTTGATTCAAAAATATTCAAATATTAAAAAAAAATTGTATGATTTGAGAACTATTTATTTCGTTTTTATTCGTTCTTTTTAACTACTTTCGATTCACATCGATTTGATATTTGAATCAAATATTGATATTTAACCTCTATAACAATTTCTATCATAGTATAATCTGATCATAATATATCAAAATCTATAATTTATTTTTTCCTTAGGTCATTAACACTTTTTAGTGTTTAATAACTTATATTTAACATATACTTTTTTTATTAGATATTATCTAGAAACTTAAAAAAAATCATACTATACAAATCTTATAGAATATTTTCAAATATTCTCTTTCCATTTTTATTTTTAAATTTAGATATTATCAAAGATTTTTTTTTGTTATATTTCCAAATACAATATTACTAGATATCCCCTAAAAAACTTCCATATAAATAGGCTTGTTAGCTTTGTATAACCACAAAATATTAAAGCGAAAGCAGAGTAACAGTTACAGAGCAAGAGTTGCATGATGATGATGAGTTGTTAAAAAGTTAAAAGTCTACAAAAAAAAGCTAATTAAAGTGATTTGTTTTGTTTCGCAGTAAATCCCAAAATTCACCAGTTTGTGTAACGCTTACTCACATCTCTTCCTCTTACAAAACTCAATCGACTCGGTCATCTCCGCCATTATCATAATTCCTTCATCTCCAACATTTTGCCTGGTAAAATCTTTAAACCCTTCATCTAAATTCTCTATTTTTTGGTGTTTGGAGATGGAAGATTGAATCTTTTCAATCACTATGATCTCTCTGTTACTGTGTTTATGTTGAATGAAACAATGTATTTCATGAAAAAAGTTACAATTTTGGAATATGGGAAGTTCAGTTTCCATAAAAATGTCTGTTTTTTTGAAACTGTGAAAATATTAGAAAAAAGTGGATTTTGAATGTTTGTGGAACATGCATTTTTGGTGATCAACTGGTGAATTGCCTTTTTTGGTGATTCAAGTTTAGCTTGTTTTAGCTCTCTTGGTTATTATGAGCTTGGATCTTCTGATCAGGTTATATAGTATGAAACTGCTACTTGGTATAGTAGATGAATCTATGGTTAAGTCTGGTTTTTGTTGCTTTAGATCTGTTATTATATTGATTAACATACTTGTTTCAAGTACTAGACTGTGTGTTTTAGTTAATATTCTTCTTTTATCTTCTACTACATGAATAGGAATTGGACAACATGCTACATTCAAAGTCATTAAAGCGTAGTCCGCCGAGCAGTTATAGTTCTTCTTCTAAGGAGAAACTAGAAACTACAGTTACACAGAACGGTAGCTATATCGATCCTGTGGGGCTAAGGAAGTCCAAGCGGTTTAAGGGTGTAGCTGAAAGTGAGTTTCCACCTCATTGTGGATCTATTTCCTTGAAGCTTAGATCGAGAACAATACAAAAGGAGTTCCAAACTGAGTTGAGTGAGAACATAAATGTTTCTGATGACAGTGTTATTTCTTCTGAAGCTGAGTTGAATCTTGGAGAAGACGTGGGAGAGCGAGATCATTTGAAATCTGCTGATGAAAAGCATTGTAATAATGATATGGACCTTGGGGTAACCAAAGAAGTTGTATCTCATCAAGTTAACATGCAAGAACCAGTGAGAGATAGGAACCTGCTAGAGAGCTCAAGTGAAACAAATATGGCCAAGGTCCAGCCTCGGAGCATTAAGTTGGCAAAAGAAGATGAGAAATTTATGTGTGCATCAAAAGATGAGGAGTTGGGGTCTGTTTCCAGGCAAAGAATCATTAGGACAAGGAAGTTTCGCGGAACAACGATTCCTGTAGTGAGAGACTTTCCAAACATGGGGATTGAAGTTTCAAATAGTGGAACGACCGTTAAGGTTGCTATATCTTTGGAAGAAAATAGTAGCTTGGTTATGGAGAAGTCAGATTCTGGAGATCATTTGGGTCAAACTCTTACTAAAAGTACATCAACAGAGGTTCTTGAGTCCTTGGAAGTTGAGAAGTCAATGGCTACAGTTCCAAAACCAACTGAAGCTGCAAGCAAAGTCGATACAAAAGAATGGGTGGCAATGCATTTACCCTTGAAGTCTTCCATGGAGATGAATGGAGATTACGGGGAAGGATCTATGATGAAGAATGGTGAGATGGTTTTCCCAAATGANGAGGCCTCGAAAATTCTCAAGAGTCAAGGGAAATATCTTAACACCGGTATTCGAATTATAGGATCTGTACCTGGTGTTGAAGTTGGCGATGAATTTCAATATAGAATGGAGCTGCAGTTTCTTGGTATACATAGACAAAGTCAAGCTGGTATTGACTATATGAAAGATGATGATTTGGAACTACTTGCCACAAGTATTGTATACTCTGGAGTTTATGATGATGATCTTGATTACTCAGATGTCTTGATCTACACAGGCCAAGGTGGAAATATGTGGAAAGGAAAGAAAAAGGTGAATGATATTCATGAACTTAAAGACCAAGAGCTTGTAAAGGGAAATCTCGCATTGAAAAACAGCATTCATAAGAAGAACCCTGTCCGGGTCGTAAGAGGGAACAAGATAGGCTCATCAGATGATGCGAAGAACTATATTTACGATGGATTGTATCTGGTTGAAGAATTCTGGCAAGAAATTGGGTCTTATGGTAAGACTGTCTTCAAGTTCAAACTGCGGCGTATTCCTGGACAACCTGAGCTTTCTTGTAAAGTGGTGAAGAAATCAAAGATATCTAAGTTTCGAAATGGTCTTTGCAAACTTGATATTTCAGAGGGAATGGAGATGTTACCCATAAGTGCTGTGAATGAGTTAGATGATGAGAAACCACCTCAGTTTGTCTACACGGCTAAAATGATATATCCGGATTGGTGCCTACCAGTTCCTCCTAAGAGTTGTGGTTGCAAAAAACGCTGTTCGGAGTCTGAAAACTGTGCTTGCATTGCAAAAAACGGAGGTGAGTTACCGTACAATCATGATGGAGCCATTGTTATAGCAAAGCCCTTGGTCTATGAGTGTGGCCCGCACTGCAACTGCCCACCTTCATGCTACATGCGAGTCACACAGCGCGGGATCAAGTTCCAGCTGGAGATCTTTAAAACAGCCTCAAGAGGCTGGGGAGTAAGATCACTGAACTCAATTCCTATGGGAAGCTTCATATGTGAGTATGTAGGAGAGGTTATCGAGGATAAAGATGCTGAAAAACGTACTGGAGAAGATGAATACCTCTTTGACATTGGCGAAGAAGATGGGTTCACCATTGATGCTGCACAAAAGGGGAACATAGGGAGGTTTATAAACCACAGTTGTTCGCCAAATCTGTACGCACAAGATGTATTGTACGACCATGAAGACAATAGATTCCCTCATGTGATGTTCTTTGCAATGGACAACATATCTCCGCTGGAAGAATTGTCGTATGATTACAACTATCGGATTGATCAGGTAACCGACTCTCTTGGTAATATCAAGAAGAAATATTGCCGTTGTGGTTCTAATGAGTGTACTGGTAGGCTCTACTAGTAATCTGTATTGGTCTCTTTTCCTTTGTTCCATTAACTCTCATGTAATTATTGCTTGAACTTCATCATGAGCCAAGTCTTTCATAGATATTTTGTTATTCAATGGATTGTTATGTATTGCATAGATTGTTTGGTGTTGTCCTTGAATCTATAAGATCAGTTATTTATGATACCTGTGAATCTGAAACCACAGAAGCCTAGGCAATTACAATCTTAATAAGGTGACTGCTTTGTTATGTTAAACACTTAAACCTAACCTTTGAGCCAAAGGTAGAAGATACACTTCCCCTAGCTTGGATTCGATTTCAGTTTTATCAGTTATGTGAAAAAAAGGAAAGTTTAGTTTCGTTGTCAAAACGGCGTCGTAGCGGGGCCCACAGATATTTCCAAAACGCAGTTTTTTTCAAATCTCTTTCATTTTTCGTCTCCTTGGAGCCAAATCAATGGCAAGAAAAGATCTGAGAAATTCCCAAACAAAAACAAAAGTAAATTTTCTTGTAGAGGAGAAGCTTTTGCTTGTGCTCTCGTGATTTTTGATTTCTTCTTGTTTATTCGTTATAGATTTTGAACATTCACATTGGACTCCTAGATCTGAAAATTTTAAAAATCCCGCTTTTTTTGGTTTGGTATTCTGAATTTGTTTCTGCAATTTTGAGCTACTGTGATTAGATTCTTCATCATTCATACGGATCTCTAATCTCCAGAAGAAGAGGCATTGTTTGTTTTTTAATTATAAATTATTCTGGAGATGGATCCAATATCTGCGGTTAGCGAAGAGCTAGATGAGATCCAAGGACAAATCAATGACATTTTCCGAGCTCTATCGTAACAATCTCTTCTTGTTTTCTTACATTTGTTATAATTTTTATTTTTTTGTGTATAATGATTAACATTTTTGGTATTATCCAGAAATGGATTCCAGAAGCTGGAGAAGATCAAAGATGTTAATAGACAAAGTAGACAGCTTGAAGAACTCACTGACAAAATGCGTGACTGTAAAAGGTAAACATTTATTCTTTCTTTTTATTTCATTTTGATTATATTATTCATCTGATAATGTCTTCATCTTCTTCTTCTTCATCTTCTTCAGCCTTATTAAAGATTTCGATAAGGAAGTTAAAACCTTAGAAGACGTTAATGATGTCAATACTAACCGTATGTTAAACGATAAACAAAAATCTATGGTTAAGTACTTTTTTTACTTTACTCATCACATTACATAAACTCTCTTCAATCATTTCTAATGTTCTCTTTTGTTGCAGATTAAAGAACTCAACTCATATGTTGCTCTTAAGAAGAAGTACATTGACTTAACTCTTAATATCTTTAAGAAAGAACTTGTTTTTCTTGTTTGGAGTTGTTTCATGATTGATGGTTTTGTTTAGGTATTCATCTAACTTAGCAAGTAATAACAAACGAGTTGATCTTTTCGATGGACCTAATGAAGATCATATGGAAGAGAATGTGTTATTAGCTTCAAGTAAGTCTTTTGATTGGTCATGTTTTGATTTATTCTTTTGTTATTTACTGGAAACTTAATCACTCTCAGATATGTCAAATCAAGAGCTTATGGATCATGGAAACTCTATGATGGATGATACTGATCAAGCCATTGAAAGAGGGAAAAAGGTCATTACTGTTATATATCATTTGCTTTCAATCTAACAAGTAACATCTCACTGCATTTTTTCCGATTTTGACAATAGATCGTTCAAGAAACTATTAATGTTGGAACAGATACTTCAGCTGCTCTCAAGGCTCAGGTTTATAGTTTTGTTTTCAAGATTGTGTGTAAGTTATGAGAATTAAGATAGTTTAACTTTTTCATTGTTTTAGACAGAGCAAATGAGTAGAGTTGTAAATGAGCTTGATTCTATTCATTTCTCACTCAAGAAAGCTTCAAAACTGGTTAAGGAAATTGGTAGGCAGGTTAGTGTTCTTTTTGTTATCTTCTTAAATCATTCCCAGTTATCTTCAGCTCCATCTTGTTCTTTTTACTTAGTTTCATCTCTTCTTCTCAGGTTGCTACAGATAAATGTATTATGGCATTTCTTGTCCTTATTGTCATTGGTGTCATAGTAATCATCATCGTTAAGGTACCTCTTCAGATACTTGGTAGCTAGATTTATCTGTTCTTCATTAACTTTTCATGGTTTTGGATAGATTGTGAACCCAAACAACAAAGACATTCGCGATATACCAGGCCTAGCTCCACCAGCCATGACCAGACGTTTGCTCTGGAAAAATTACTGAAACAAAAAAAAAAACTCTCAGTTCAAGCCTATTCAAAATACTAGTAACAAGTTTTTGGTCCTGTACACTTGTTGGTCATCCCCTAGCTTAGTCCATGTTATTGTATATGAAACAGCCTCACTTGAGAAATTAACCAGTTTCTATTCCCATGGCTCTTGGGTCATGTATGTGTATTTTTTTTAAATGGCGTTTCTGTTTCATGTTTTGGTAATAAAAGAGACTGGTTCCTCTGTTTCCCTGGTATATGTTTAAAAGTTGAAACTGAGTTGTAATCATACTCATTAACTTCGATGACTCAATAGGGTTCTGTACAAGTGAAATTATTTTCTAAAAATTGTCCACATTTTTTCATTTTCGTTGTAAAAATTCAATATAATGAGAAGTATTACCATAGTCTCTTTTGGTCTGAGATCAGACATTGATTATACTACATGTGAAAGCTTAAATAATCCTTCTCTAGCCAAGTTTGAACTTATGACCTAGTGTTCAAACCTCTCTAAAAAGAAAATTCTTTCATTTTTAATAACTCTTACTTATAATATTAGAAGTTTATAAAATATATAATTTGATCGCATATTCCCTATGTTTCAATTTATTTGTAATAAGAAAAATTGTTTCAAAATATGTGATGTTCTGACTTGTTACTTTTTCAATTTTTTACCTTTGTTTTATTAAAATTTATTTGGTCAAAAGACTAATATATTGAAATAAACTATAGGACACAAAATTAAAAAAAAAAAGTTATTTTATTTGTTTTTTTAATTAGTATGCAAAATCTTTAAACGACAAATGATTTAAAATTATATATTTTAATATAAAATAAATTTAAAACAATATATATTTGAAAGTGTTAATTAGGGAAGAACAAAATCTGGAAGGGTTAATTACCTCTCCTCGTAGTGTGGGGTAAACGAAAAATTGGGTGGTTGGGTTTAACTACCTCTCGTTACCGTTAATAAACCACCAAATTAAAAACGCGCGAGAGATTTAAAAGGTCAATTTAGTCAATTCACAGTACCAAACCTTACGGTTGGCTCTTACGCAACCTTATAAACCCCTCAGATTTCTTCCGTATTTTTCGAATTTAAATCTCTTATTTTTTCACCTCACCTCGATTCAAAATTTTCCACATCTCAGGAAAACAAAAATGGCGTCGGAGAATCTAAATGATAAGATCGCTGTCTTTAAGAAGCTCAAAGCTAAATCGGATAATAAGGTAAGTCATAGATCCGATTAAGATCTGGAAGTTTGGTGATCGGATCTATAAAGGATTCGGAGGTTTATTAATTGTTGGATTTATTTTTGTTGATGTTTTTTTCAAATTATTTGTGTAGGTTTGTTTTGATTGCAATGCGAAGAATCCAACATGGGCCTCTGTTCCATACGGGATCTTTCTCTGTATTGATTGTTCAGCTGTTCATCGGAGTCTTGGCGTTCACATCAGCTTCGTCAGGTTCATCATACACTGATTTTTAAATTTCCAGATTCTAATTGTTTTTGTGCTTAATTTTGTTAGCTTCTTCAATTCTGGGTTCCTATTTGATTCCTGCATTTTCCAGTTTCATATTAGATTTCAAAATGAATGCTACAAGACTTACTAATAATCTCACTGATCTCCGTTCAGATTCTGATCTGTTGAGTTTGAAATTAACGACGTCTAGGGTTTATAGAATCTTATTTTAGCTATATAATGTTGAGATGGTTGATCTTCATTCTTTGTTTAGGTCTACCAATTTAGATTCATGGAGTTCTGAACAGTTAAAAATGATGATATATGGAGGAAACTGTAGAGCACAAGTCTTTTTCAAGCAACATGGATGGAGCCAAGGAGGTAAAACTGAAGCTAAGTATACATCAAGAGCTGCTGAGTTATATAAACAGAATCTAGCTAAAGAAGTTGCTAAAAGCATGGCTGAGGAATCAGATTCACCTCTATCTCCTCCTGTTTCCAATGGCCTCTCAAGCATCAAAACTAGTGAATCTCCTAAAGAGAGTAACACTCTAAAGCAACAAGAAAAGCCTGAAGTTGTTCCTGTCTCACCAAGAATTTCTCGTAGCATTAAGAAACCTCTTGGTGCAAAGAAGGCAAACAAAACTGGGGGACTTGGCGCACGAAAGCTAACTACTAAGGTTAGGCATGGGCATTCGGTCGGTTTGGTTCGGGCCGAAAATTCTGGTGTTTCGGTTTTATTTTAAAAAATTCCTACCGGTTTAAAATTTATAGTTAGGTTCGGATTTATTTTTTCGGTTTGGTTCAATTTTGGGTATAAAAAAGCATTCCGATCGGTTTTAATTTCGTAAATTCGGTTCGGTTTTAAGATAAAAATAACAATTTATAACAGTTTTCGGTTTATTTTGGGTTATTTCAATTTGTTCGGTTTGGCTCGGTTCGGTTTAGGATAAAAATAAATAAATAAATAAACACATAAAAAATATTTGAACAGAAAAATAAAATAAAAATCTTAAAAAGAAAAAATCGGTTTTTTTGGTTCGGTTCAGTTTTCCTTTTTTGTAGTTTGGTTCGGTTCGGTTCGGTTTTTTTTCCGGACCAAACTAAGGTTAATAATACTCTTTACTGATTACAAAACTTGTTGAGAGATACCTCAGTTTTGTGTCTAACTTTTAAGAATCTGCAGTCAAGCGAGACACTTTATGATCAAAAGCCAGAGGAACCTGTTGTTGTATCAGTAACTTCTCCAGCTTCAGTTAAATCAGCAAGATCATCATTTTCTTCTCGCTTTGATTATTCAGACAATGTTCAAACCAGAGAAGATTACATGAATCCACAAGTGCTTAGTCATGTAGCTCCACCAAAATCAACTAGCTTCTTCGATGACTACGAGATGAACGGAGAAGGGTTTCAGAAAAAATCCTCAAAAGTGAGATCTCATTCATCTCCTTGTTACATCACTTATCTTCATCTTTTGTACTCACACTCTTTAAGATTTTACCAGGTTCAAGAATCAGATGAAGCTCGTAAAAAATTCACAAATGCAAAATCAATCTCATCTGCTCAATACTTTGGTAATGATAACAACTCTGCAGATCTTGAAGCCAAAAGTTCATTAAAGAAGTTCTCTGTAATGTTTTCTCTTAATTACATTAATTAATTAATACTTTGTTTACTATTTATGACTATTATTAATTACACACTTTTAAAAAACAGAGTTCATCAGCAATCTCTAGTGCTGATCTGTTTGGTGACAATGATGGAAATTACCCTATTGATCTCTCCGCCGGTGATCTTCTCAACCGTATCTCTCTCCAGGTCTTACTTCTTTTACTGTTTTATTCTCTGTTTTATGCAAATAACAATGTTATTTAATAAACGTGTAGGCACAACAAGACATATCATCATTGAAGAACATGGCAGAGGAGACTAAGAAGAAGCTTAGCGGCTTATGGGTTTGAAAGGTTTATGTTTTTTACTCTAAAATACCCTAAAACCCATTTATTTTTTATTTTTATACCCTATTTTACATTTCCAAATCAAATATTATATTCTTTACTAGAGAAACTCTGATTTTGTTTAATTGAAAAATTATCATTATTTTGTATAATTAAGATTATGTTTTGTAACATTGTTATCCAATAAAAATATGGTGTGTATTTTTTGTTAGATGCATACGAATTTACTCATATAAGAAGTTTACGTACATAGACCAATCATGATCAGATAATATCATAGTTTTTGCTAAATGATCGGAACATAAATTATGTTTCCGATTTCTAAAGGTAAAAGTAACTTCTTCAAACATGTTTTTCCTCCTTCTAATTGTCTCTATATAACGGAGTAGTTTTAGATTTTCCGATCCTCCGTTCATTAGACTGCTTATATTAGAATTATCGCCCTTAAACTCGACACTTTGGTAACCAGCCTGTGGTGTCCAGATAAAAATTGAGCACTCTGCTTCTTCAATCGATATTCTGCTTTGAAATTTTCCTATGTCACAAACTTACAATATCCCAAAATTGTTTCGTATGATCCAGACAATTCCGGAGCTCACTGCAAGTTTCAATACCCATTGAGTTCAAACCTCTCCATCAAATAATATATATAGTAATATATAACTTTTAATGCTTTCTTTTTTGTATCAAATAGTTAGATTTCTTCCAAAACCAAATCGATCTACCAAAGTGATAAAACAAATACAGCACTACCATTTCACATAATAGAAGTTAAAACGTAATAAAACTCAATGAGATAACCTAAAATAGAATAACCCTAAAAACATATACAGATACAAACTCTTATCTTATCCACACAAACGATAAAACACTAAAAAATTAAGCCAACCCCAAAAAACTAAGGTCACAGTTGTTTTTATCATTTAAGCAAATCAAAATCCAGAAGATAAAACTTAACTCCTTTATAAAGTCTCTCATTATAGATTTGATCTCAGTAAAAAAACAAAAAAAACGATGAGCCTGAACTGCCTTGCATGCCACATTCTTCAAAGAACAGACTCGTACAAAGACATAAGAAGCCGTAAAGATCCAAACATAAATGAAAAGTTTACAAGTTCAAGGTATGAAAAGATGGTGAGGAACAGATTATCATTACCTATAGCGAGACCACGGGTCAAAAAAGATGGTCATCGCAGGTTTTACAGTGCGGAGACAATGGTCTATGGGGATGTGGATGAACCAAAGCTAGTCAGAAGTAGTGGCATCAGAAGAGATTGGAGCTTTGAGGATTTAAAGAAAAAACAAAGAGAAATGAGAATTGAAGAGACAACAAATGAATGATACAAAGCTAATTCATGGTTTAGTGGGCTAAGTAGGCCCAACACACAATTGATAGAACCTTAACTGAATCAAAATAAAAAGCCTAACAAAGATTAGTTTTGCTGAGATGGAAGAAGAGATGAACCGCCTTTAACCAATTCAAAATCGACCGGTTTGACCGGTTTGATCCTCTCTTTTCCTATTAACATTTTCTGTTAAAAATTGAAAATAAAATTATGAATTATAATTTTTTTTTTTTTGAAATGGAAACTACTACTACAATCGGATATTAATTGTCTAAATAAAAAAAAGTATCTAAAATATAATATTTTCTAATTTAAGAGTTTTATACAAAGGATTTATTAGCATATATAAAACAATAGTTTCTATCTTACAGAAAAGTTTGATTATACGAACACGTCAGCTTCACGTCATTCTAAAAACACATATAAATAGAGAAGCTAATCTCATCGTTGACACAAGTAGGGTTCACACAGACTCAACTCTCATATCTGGATCGTGTTTCTTAGTGAAGTTCAAAGATCTGTCTGAAACTAAACGTGTCTCTCTTCTTACTCCGCTCTGATCCGAATCCTCAGGTGAACGACATGAACTCTTGCTCCATCTTAAGTGTTATTCTCTTCTTCTTCTTTTGAATAGTATCAGAATTGTAATTTTTGGATTTTTTTGCTTAGTGTTTAATCGAGTTTAGTATAATGGGTTGTGATTCTCTGGCCATATAGTAAAACAAATAAGTTGTAAAATATTTTAAAATAAAAAGTATTCAATATGAAAAACAATGAACACTATTTTTTAAGTTTTAACTTAACACTAAAATGTAAATTAAAAATTTGGTTTAAAATTTAAAGGTCTAAAACGAATGCATTTTTTTATCCTCACATAGACACGTTTTTGCACTACTACATACTACACTATTTGTGTATTTTAATTTTTTTTTGTACACGTGTATTTTAAAATTTTAATTATATATAATTTTATTTTTTTAATTATTTTAGGTACTATATTATTATAGGTCAGGTCTGAGTGTGGAATTGGATTTTAGTGGAGATGGATAGGCCTCCACAACCGAGTTTAGCTACCAATGCTAACGAAGATGTACCTACAATGCCTCAACAACCGAGTTTAGCTACCAACGATGTAGCTACAAGCCCTCAACAACCGAGTTTAGCTACCAACGCTAATAACGATGTAGCTACAATGCCTCAACAACCGAGTTTAGCTACCAACGCTAACAATAATGTAGCTACAAGTGCTCAACAACAAACTCGGGTTTATAACGTAACCAAGGACGAATTTAGAAGAACTGTGTTGGAGCTTACGGGTTTACCATCTCATGAAAACTTTCCTCGACCTCCTCCGAACAACTCACCAAGGCCTCAAAATAGGCGGCTGCACAGGAATAGACCACCTCCATTAACGCATATTAACCGGCCTACGGTTCTTCTCCCTCCTATGGCTGG
>KE158374.1:55967-126880 GCA_000411055.1 Leavenworthia alabamica | reverse complement strand
GGCCACAACCACGGCCACAACCACACCGACATACACAACTACAACCACAACCACAATCACAGCCACAACCACAACCACACCGACAGCCACAGCCACACCGACGGTCACATGCACAGGCACATCCACATCCACACCGACAGTCACATGCACAACTACAGCCACAACCACAACCACAACCACAACCACAACCACATCCACAGCCACATCCACAACATCAACCTCAGCTGCAGCCTCAACTTCATTTTCATCATCAGCCTCAGCCTCAACCACATATGATACATGTATCGCAAACTCGAATGAATATGCAGGGTCAACTTCCACCTAATACGTATCTACAACCTAATTTTCATCCCCCTAGGTTCAATGGTCCTGAACCTGTCCCACCCACTCCACCCTCTCCCAGGTTCAATCAGACTTATGGTGGTTTTCCTTCTCCTCGATATAACGGTTTTGAACAATTACACTCACCATCATCCCAGGTTCTTCTATCATCTCCGACCGCTTACCCGAATATGCTTTCTCCTAGATCACCTTACCCGTTACTATCACCAGGAGTTCAGTATCCTCAACCACTTTCCCCAAACATCCCATTTTCACAAATAGCTCAACAAGGAAGTCTCGAACCCGGTCCAGATCTTCCTCAGCCTCCTCCATCTCCAGGGCACATGTACCCACCACCATCGCCTGGGTTCTTTCCAATCCAAAGTCCAAGATGGGGTAATTATTAGGTGCTCTCTTTACTCTTCATTGAGGTTAGTAAATCTCCTTTATGCTTTTTCAAGTCTTCCTAGGTTAGTCTACTACTACTAAAGAAGCTTAAACTTCTGAGCCAACGGTAGAATAGATTTGTACAACCGCAAAAGGAGCTTTTAGAAAGCAATGAAGATTTATAGACTTGTTTTAAAGCTTTTAGTTGAGAATCTTGAGACGATGATGATCATCATTACTTTTGTTTTCTTTGTCCTATCTTTGCATAATTTTTACAGACCATAAACAAATTCTGTCAAATTTATATGATTTTTCTTTCGTTTTATTTTCAAAGTATCTCTTTACCATTTCATTCGTAGAAAAATTAACAAAAAAGAAGAAATTATTTGGATAAAAAAACATGAAATAGATGCATAAATAATTAATTGATTCATACAATACCATCTACAAAGAACCATAATATACATTATTCATTAAGAGTTGTGCAAGAAACGATAGCTTTAAACACAAGTGTAGTGTTAAGAGAATAAGAATCCACATGTTATTAGCGTCAAGACATTTCTGGTTCTGTCATTGTACCTTGGTTGATCCGGATTTGAGCGGTGAATACGACCCACCTGATCTATCCATCCGGGTTCGGATCGTCATGAAACGAGTTAAAGCAGGGATGAATCCGACGGCGTGGGACATAGTTGGTGAAACTCGACGGGAAATGAGGTGAGAACGAGATACGGTGGTAGTTGAGGTTGAGAAAAATTCTTAGCTACGCGTGAGACGGTGGAGCGAGATAGTGTTTTCGCCATTGATACAGGTCGTGCGATTCCCGGCGATGACAAGATTTAGGGTTTTAGATATCGTCTGATAAAAATGGACTTAAACAAATTGGGCTTGTAATTGTTTGTTGTAAATGGGCCTACTTCTAGTAGTTTGTTGTTAATGGGCCTACTTGTAGTAATTTGTTATTAATGGGCCTACATGTTTCATTCGAAACCAACATGTCTTGCATTTATAAAATAGTTAGTTGTTTATGCATAATCGAATTTGGCTGACATTATTTTTAGATAAATAGTTTAGATTTTGTGCAGAATTATTATTAGCAGTAGCAAATCTGTAGATTTTTTGTTCATAATTTATATAATTTCATAATTTACGGTAATAAATTTATACCAAAATATATAATTCATAATTTATGTGATCAACATGTAGACTATAATTATATTGTCTGTCGCAAGACCAAAACAAAGCACTTACAGACTGTTCCATTATCAAAATAATAGTACTATATTAGAGGTTAAAATATATATTTTTTAAAGTCCAATGTCATTAATTAACTCTTGTGTTGGATTAGCCATTGGTTGAATTGTATATGATTATATTAGCTAATTAATTTTAATATTATAATACAAGTAGATTATAACTTTATAATTTATAATTAGTGGACAGCTACCTTGATTTATTAGTAAATTAGCTGCATCCGTCACTAACTTAGCACAAGAAGCCGTCACATCACACGTCCGCAATTGCTGAGTCCACATAAATATTTTTTCTTAAATATAATTTTTAATCTTGGGCTTACAAACCGAATCGAATATATCAAACGATTCAAATTTGAAAAATAAAAACCGAACCAAACCGATCTGTTTATTTGGTTTTAAATGGTGGATTTTTTAAATTTTTGAAAAACCGAATTTCGAACCAAACCGAACTAACGACCGAATAAACCGATTTTTTTTAATGTTTTTTATTTTTTCTTTTTTTTATTTTATCTTAATATTTTTATATGTTATATTTACTTTTTAAATCGAATCAAAACTAAATAAATCAAAAAAATTAAAATAAATTGTTATTTTATTTTAGAACCGAAAGAAAACTGAAATATAATAACCGATCGGATATGTTTTAATATCTAAAACCAAACCGATCGAAGATATTTTAATACCCAAACTAAATCAATTAACACTTTTAAAAACCAAACTGAACCGATGTATTTATTCGGTTTTAAAATATAAGTTTTATAATTTTTTAAAAAACCGAATAACGAATAAAACCGAACCGATGTGCTTATTCTATATTAAACGGTGAGTTTTATAAAATTTTAAAAAACCGACTATCGATTACTACGAATCTAACCGAACCGACTATTCCGAGAGCCTAAGACTAATAATTTCATCGTATGAGATAATAATGCTTGGTGTCTTTAGCATAATTTAAGTGGTTTCGAAAATTTAGAAGATTTGTCGATTGGCTTTAAATAATCACCACGATTAGTTTTTGTTTTTATTTCTCGCCGTTATTACAAAACAAGACGAGACAAATCAAGTACTTGTGTAATTGAACGTGGACCCAAGCGCCGCTGTGCAACCATCACTTGTCCACGTGGATCTCTTCGTTTTCTTCAATATGTTCGTTGACAGAGAAAAAAGAACCATAGTTTATTGGTCAACGTGGTTAACTAACTATAGTTGAAGATTGAGATTAGTTTACAATTGAACTAACTTCATCCACTTTTTATTTGATGATCCACCTATTATATTATTCCTTCTCTTTTATAATATTTGATTTTATATTTTTTACATACAAAACTAAAAAAATTTAATTTTTTTATTTTAATTATATATTTATTCAAATTTTAAAATAATTAATATCTTTTAATTATCTATTTAATATTTGTTAATTTTATTTTAATTTATAATTATATTAAACAATAATAAAAATTAAATATTTTAAAACACTTAAAAATTAAAAAATTAATTATTATGAATAGGAAAGAGAATACTAATTAATTACTTACTATTTTACCCTATAAGTTTACAAATTTTGATGATAAAAAAATGTTAAAGATTTGAGTGATAAATCCCGCTAGACACTAGCAAATTTTTAATCAATTTTACTTCGAATTTTATTTTAGACTATACATATTGTTTTATTTTTTTTTAATATATAGTTTTAAGCTAAAGCCTAGATATGACAGTGAACGCTACATATATCTAAATAAAAAATTAGTCGGGCTAAATTGAATACCTAATCTTGGAAATAAAATTCCTCTCTTCAACAAAGAAAAATAAAATTTGGAGAAAAATACGATACATGAAGAATGATATATATATCCTCTTTTTCATCAACTATGTACTGCCGACCTTAGCTTTTATTCTTGTTGTATGACTTTGGTGTAACGATTTATAATAATATATATATCTATATGATATAAAAGTAAAAAACACATGATACATGAACAAATACATGGATATGATTCATATGAAGAAGTACTCTCTCTCACAGGCTTCACCTACTTAATCGCGACCAGTAAAGGAACCACATGTTGACTATGACATGCGGATGACTAGCTCATTGAATGTAGAGTGTAAATGTTAACATCATATCTCATAAATTAAACCTATCCTTTTGGTTACATAATCCAAAAAAACTTCGACAAAGGCGATTCTTGATTATTGATTTTATGTAAGACCCTCAAATATTCACCAACCTTTTTATTTTCTTGAGAATTTATAGAATTATTTAGATTTCGAAGCTACAAAAGTCAAAAGGACAAGAGAAATTCAGGCAGGAGTTAATTATTTCTTTAACTAAAAATTTTATAATTTGCATATGTTATGTATTTTGTATACAAGCTAAATAAAAAAAACCATCTTACTCTATTATAATTGGTTCAATATAATAATTAAAAAAAGCATTATTACTTGATATATATTTTAATGAAAAAAATCAAACAAATTAGTTCCTCATTCTTGGGATCTCGATATTTATGTCCATTGCTTTAAATTAATAGTGAGAGGCATAAAAAACTTGTAGCTTATTTAATAATTTGATAATATATATGCGACAATATAACAAAATTTATGATAATATAATGGTTGCTTATTTATAAATACTCGACAATATAATAAAATTTATGAGTAACTTAATCTCGAATTTGACATATATAATACATTATACACACATAGAATCAAACCATATAAAAAATAATAATTATATTTTGGGGCCATTGGGTTTGAGAAGACTTAGTCTTCTTCTTCGACTTCTACTTCAAACATATGTCATTACTCAGGCTTTTCTATATATATATTTTCTTCTCAACTTTTTATAATTTATCTCTTTGTCTTATATCTCTTACATTAAATCTAAACCTAAATCATTAGAATCTCTAATCTCGTTTTAAATATAGTTTTATCAATATTATTTTCTCTTTGATGTTGGTTGACATGGCTGGTCTTGATCTAAGCAAAACATCTCGCTACGTTCACAACATCGACGGAGGAAGCGGAGGCGGTCAGTTCTCTACTGATAACCACCACCAATATGAAAGTGGCGCCGGAGGAAACCATCATCATAATCATCATCAAGGTTTAGATTTAACAACTTCTANGAGGGTTGCCGTTTGTTAATCTGCCGATGAGTATACCGCAGATGGGAGCTGAAAGTTGGCCGGGAAATTACGCCGGCGCCAGTAGGGCACCGTTTTAGCAAATGTTTGAGTCTTATGAATTTATGATTTAAAGAAAAAAAAAACAATCTTTAATGTAATGCATGATTTTACTTAGATTATTGATTTATCTTTTGAATTTCTATTATATTATTCAGTTAATTAACTGGCTCATAAATTGAAAATTTCAGTTATTTTCTCAAACTTAATATAAAATTATTATATAAGATAATAGCAAATAAATTTTGTAGAATTTTTTTTTTTTTTTTTGCAATTTTACACGAGTTTAACATGCTATATAAATTTTGTAATACATAACTCTAACACAAAGATTATTTACATTTATTAACTTAATTACCATACTGTTCTCATTAATTCTGTAATTAATTTATATATATACTATAGTTATAACCAAAAAAATGAATAACATTATAAAAATAAGAATATTTTTTAGTATAATAATATACTTTAAATTCAAATTTTTAATTTTTTTATATTGTATTATATAAAACTATTTATTTATATTTTAAAATTTTATTTTATAAATTTAAAAATATATATTATACAACCGGACCTGATTGAACTATATTACATATTACTAAATTAATCATTTAGTTCGCTAGATTTTTTTTCCAAAGACATGACTGAATAAATTTTTCACATTATTCAAAATTTAAGGTCACCATTATGTGACATATAAAAATAATAAACGACTTTTGAGAAAAGAAACAATAATAATAAAAGACCAAAATAGTAAACGACAAAAAGATTAAAAGCAATGGTCTATAATATAATAAGGAAAGTGCAAGTGTTGTGCTAATTAAGAAATTAAACCATTAATTTGACAGATTCATTTCAAGTCTGCTCAACCGATTTGATGCTAATCTAGCAATCAGCAATCATTAACTTTAATTAACTTTAATATTGCTTATAGCTTATAGTAACAAAATACTAATAAAATATTTGTAAATTAATAATAAACGATTAAGTGTCCTAAAAAAACCAAAAATATACTCCAACAAAAGATTATTTGCTAATTATTGTTTGACATACATAATAATCTAAAACATCAATCAAAATATCAATCAGAATGTTTGACTCATTTTATTTGTTATTTAAATATTGTTATGTTTATTGATTATATTTTGTTAGCTAGAAAATTACAAATTAACTAAGTTATTTCTGTAGATTACACTAATGGGCCTTTTTGAAAGCCCAATTCAAACTTGTCCACGAAAAAGGTTTTATGAATGGTTCAACCATGACCTCCTTCTCCTTTCCTACCACCACCCTTACACAACCGAGTCATCCATATTTTCTGTAAGATTCCAGTACGCAAACCGCCGCGAATCAGCGGAGGAGAGGCGACGAATTACAGGATAAATCAAACAATCCATTTAAGAGAAGAATCAGAATGCAAAAAAGCATTATTAAGACATAACATTGATATAAAACTTACATTTAAAATAAATTATTCTAAAAAATAATAGTAAAATATTATTTTTATTGGGAATCAGATAATCATAAAGTTAGCATCAATAAGATTTAGACACAAATTACTCATGAAATAAAATTTCATCATATGCCCAATTATATATAATAAAGATAATTAAAAACAAAATTCTTTAAAATAAAATTATTAAATATAAATCTGAGTATCAGTTCTCTAAGGTGAATAAAACATCAATATATAAATTCAGCCGCAAATTACCCATTTGTTAAATGAGATTCATCATATACTCTGACACAAAAATACACGAATTTTATAATTTACAAATTAATTATTAATTATACTTTTAAAATTCGAAAATAAAATATATTGATGAGCTCAGAACTTCTTAGAGGGTTGTGTTTTACCATCAGCAATGAATAAACATCTCAGACACACTATATTTTTCATCACATCAGATCCCAAATAGAAAAATAGAGATGAACAAAATCAAACAAGACAAGAAAAAAAACCTAAAGAGACGTCGTAGAAAAAAAACAGTTTTGTCTTTAAAAAAAAAGTGACTTGTGTGCTATATATATACTAGTTAAAACTGGATATATAGTATGAATAATTGTATCTTTTATTTATGATTTTTTTATATTATAATTGAAGTTATGATATTCATTGACAGAATTTCATGTTTATATATATTATAAATTAAATATTTTACAAATTCAAATCAAAAATAATATAAAAGTTAAAACATATACAACAATTTCAACAAAATATACAAATTATTTTTGATGATCCATATTTGATATTTGAATGAACAAAAATTTTGTTAATAATAAAATATTTAATAATAATTCTAAAAAACTTGATTAAAAACCTTTAAAATAATAAATAGTATATGATAATATATATTATTAGGAATATTATTTTCTGTCATAAAACATTAAGATATTAAAACTGATCTTAGAGAAAACAAAATAAAAGAATATTTATAATATTTAAGCCAATAAATCATACACTAAGAATATACACATAAAAATAAAAAATTAGTTAAAGTTACAATTAATTTTATCTTATGGATGCAAAAAATTAAAATAAGATAATATATGTATTTATAAACCATATTAGACGTATAAACGAGAAAATAATATATCTACAAATTTTAAAATATAATAATCTGATTTTAGAGATAATTATTTAGAACAACTTCATATAATTATAAAATTTTAAACTATAATATAGAATTATTAAAAATTTAAAAAGTTCTAACACAAATTATAGTACATTATAAAAAAATTTAAAATGTACATGTCAATGGACATACATTGAGAATGAAAAAAATAAAACATAAAATGATAGTGAAAGTTAATATTAAACTGAGCGATTTAATTTTTTTATGTTTAAGAAATAATGATAGTTTTATTGAAACATATAATGCGTTTACCGAAAGTATTTAATGTTGTTAGTTATCAATATAATTTGGTGTATATTATAATTATATTGAGAGAAAATAAAATAAAAATATGCTTATTGGAACCATATTAGATAAAATGTTTATGGATTTGGATCATTTTGAATTTCTTATTTTATATTATGTGATATTCAAAAGATTGAACAAAAATATATATTTAGAAATTGAATTTATGGATGAATGAATTGGATCGAAATTAAGAATAACATTTCATTGAACTTCTGATGTGGGTCATTTTACTTGTATGATATATAATATATTTATAAAAAATTTATGAGTGGTTAAATTAGATGGAATAATAGGTAGTTATAAATCTCCAATATGATATATTGTACGATATTTTTAGATGAAATAATTTATACAATTAAACTTAAACAAAACAGAATATTATTTATCGTACATTTAATCTATAACAAAAAATATATATTTATTTCAATCAATATAAATATATAAATTTATTATAATATATTAATTTGTGTACAAAGTACGCCCGAAAGGCGGATCCATCTCTAGTATAACATAAATTTAATGATCAGTAAACTATACTTTAATCATGTTAACGTAAGATGATGAATCACCAAGCCATCCCGCTTCATCATACCGAGTAAGTTCATCAAACGTAACACAACTTCCTGTTTGATAATGTCTTCTTTTAATCCTAACATTAACATCTGTTGTCTTAACCACAAAATGTCCTGTAGAATTTGACCTAGAAAATCGCCAAGACGAAGCTTCCACTATACTTTTACTTGAACTATTAGTATTAGGAATATTTTCCTCATCACGGTTCAAGTCTTGAATAGTTATTGTGATTGTGTTATGTAAAGATTCATTGCTTCCTGAACCAACAAGGTCTTTATCTAACTCACATCGACAAACCGGACAAGTCTTGTGTAACTCAAACCAAAGATAAATACAACTAGAATGAAAGGCATGACGACAAACCGGTATGAGTCTAATTTTATCTTTGTCTGAAAACTCTGATAAGCAGATAGCACACTCGGTCCCATGAGTGCTCATTGATGTGGATGAGTAAAGGAACACAGGAAATGTTTGGATGATAGTTGGGTCAAGGCCTGTATTTTCAGAAGGTGTAGCTACATGGATTAAGTCACCATAAGGTGTACGTTGAATGTTCCAAGCTGAAAAAAACCGTTTAAGAAGAACTCGCCAGAAGAAAAGAGAGAAGAATCCGACAACGATTACAAAGAGAAGAACACCGGTTAAAACTAGGGTTACGGGCATGGTGATGCTAGGGAAAAGATCAGCATTAGCATCTGGTATTATTGTTGTTGTCGACATTATGATTGGATCATGAAAAAACTAGTTTAAGTGTATTGCTTGGGGAAGAAGATAGGTTTGTTGCAAGAATTGCTTGTGAGACAAGGAATAGTGATTAAGTTAAGTAGAGGAAAATGTGGAGAAGGAAGTGGCTGATATATTATGAATTAGTGGCTTTGCTTGTCATTTTGAGCGAGTCTTATGTGACAATAAATAAAATAAATTTTTTTGTCTTAATAAATAATTTTGATGTTAAAAATAACTCGAAACAAATAAAAGAAAAACAAATGGATTATTAAGTAATAATATAGTGGGAATTATGTGGCATAATGGTTGTCACCTCTGAAATTCATCACACATGTCTGGGGTTCGAACCCAGCACCCCACGTTGTTAATGGGGATATTAAAGCCAGTAGGCCAAGAGGGGAAAAAAAAAAAAAAGTAATAATATTGATTAATGACCGATGGAATTAAGAAAAATGTCTTAATTTATTGTCATTGTGAGCTTAGTGTATAATTTGTTATATACATATTATATACAATAACCAACTAATTTCACTAACTATATCAAATAATTTGGATCTAGTAATATACATATTTTATACAATCAAACTTTATAAAATGAAAATATCATAAAATTCTCAAAAATTATTTTTTTTAACATAGATTATAGAAATATAAAATATAATAACATATTTTAATTTCAAATTTAAACGGATTATTGTCGAATTATCGGATTTACTAATTCTGATATAAAATAATATAACCTAAAGTAAAATACTTATAAAATTTATAAAAATATAAAATAAACCAAATAAAGGTACTGTTAATATTATATAATAAACTAAAAATTTAAATATATTTTACATATATGATGATATTCATATATTTGTGTCATGTGGAAACTTTGATTGAAAAGTCAATAATAATATATAATTTTTATATTAAAAAAATTCACCACGTTTAAACTACTTCTAGTAGAAAATTAATAAAATGTTCAAGATTCAATCTCGTGCAATGCGCTGGTTATATTCATGTATACCAATCAATTATTAAATAACTAGACCGGATCCGGTTTAGGTGGATGAGACACTACTTAAATAAATCTTCTTAACCATTCAGTTACTTCATCTTCATCAATGGCTCTCTCTACATCTAAAACAAACAATACAGAGATCATTTCCAGGTTCCAGAACTATCTCCAAATCAACACCGTACAACCAAACCCTAATTACATCGAAGCTGCAAATTTCATTATCTCCCAAGCTAATTCCATCTCACTTGAATCTCAATCAATCGAATTCGTTAAAGGAAAGCCAATAATTCTCCTTAAATGGACTGGAACAAATCCTTCATTACCTGTAATTCTCTTGAACTCACACACCGATGTGGTTCCTTTTGAGGAAGAGAAATGGGATCATCCTCCGCTTGGAGCAGAGATTGATGATGATGGCAAAATCTATGCAAGAGGAACTCAGGATATGAAGAGTGTTGGTATGCAGTATCTTGAAGCTATTCGTAAGCTTGTAGCTTCTGGTTTCAAGCCAGTTCGATCGGTTTATGTATCGTTTGTTCCTGATGAAGAGATTGGTGGGTTTGATGGGGTTGCGAAGTTTGTGGAATCTGAAATTTTTAAGAGCTTGAAGATTGGGATCGTGCTTGATGAAGGTAAGTATTATTAAATTTTTATTTTATTTTCTAAATGAATTGTTTTTAATTTAAGTCAACAATAATGTTAAGTTTATAAAAATTTAGTGTACAATGATATATGAAAAATATAATTAATATTACAAGATGTTTTATAATTATATATTTATATGGTATGTTTTAGACATTTTTACAACTAATAAATTTAATTATTTTGGTTTAAATATATAAAATTTAAAAATAAAATAACCATTTAAATTTCAATCCACCGGGTTTGGGTCGGATTATCCATTTGAAGCTTGTAATTAGAATGTATATTTTTCGAAAATAATATAATTTTTAACCTTAGGTTAAGATTTATAACTATTCAAAATGTACATTTTAATGGTTAAAAGTTAAAACCAAACATTTCTTTAATGGTGATGAATGAATCAGGCTTACCATCACCAACGGAGAGCTACAAGGTATTTAATGGAGAAAGGATTCCATGGTCAATCCAGATAAAAGCTGTAGGACAACCTGGTCATGGCTCAAAGCTTTATGATAACTCAGCTATGGAGAATCTCAATAAAAGCATTGAGAGTATAATGAGATTCAGAGCTTCTCAATTTGATCAGATTAAAGCTGGTTTAAAAGCTGAAGGAGATGTTATCTCTATCAACATGGTTTTTCTCAAAGCTGGCACTCCTAGTCCAGATGTATACTATACACTCTCTTCATTTTTTCACACTTGTTGACCAAAATCTTGACTTTTTTGTGGTCTAACTTGAGAATTTGGACATAAGGGTTTTGTAATGAATCTACAACCATCTGAGGCAGAAGCTGGTTTCGACATGCGTGTCCCACCTACTTCTGATCCTGAAGCACTTGAAAGACGTTTGGTGGAGGAATGGGCACCTCTTGCCAGGAACATGTCCTTTGAGGTAACTATTTTTATTATCATTAGGTCCGTTTCTGGCCCATGAGCATAACGTGTTTGCCTAGGGCCCATAGATTGTTTAAGATGGGCCTGATTATCTTGGTATGTCAGCTATTGCGGTTCAACCAGGATCTTGCAGAGGACATAGTTACAACAACAGATGATTCAAATCCATGGTTAGGACTTTTAGAAAAGGCTGTGAATGAAGCTGGAGGAATGACTAGTAAGCCTGAGATTTTCCCTGCATCAACGGATTCTCGATATTTCCGAAGAGCCGGTTTGACTGCAATTGGGTTCTCTCCTATATCAAACACCCCAAGTTTGCTTCATGATCATAATGAGGTACTGTTTCTTTTGAAAATATTACATAACCTTCTACTCACAATGTCTAATAACCTTTCTTTTGTTTTGTCTTATTGTAGTATCTGAATCAATCTGAGTACTTGAAGGGCATTGATATGTATGTCTCAATTATTAAGGCTTACACATCATATACCTGACCTAAAAGAGACAAGGGACTTTGACCCACACTGTTCCCTCTTCCTTAGTCATACTTGGTTGCTATATATCAATAATAAGAATAAAACTCATCATTCTACCACAGTGCCACGTGAATTTTGTGGTAATAAAACTTGTATTTGTATGTTGTCAGTCAAAAGTGTTACCAGACACAGCTTTGCTGCAAATTGCTTATTCTTGTTTTTTCCTTGTTTCCTCAACCATTCTAATAGTATTAGACATCTTTCCAAGCCATTTGTTGAATGCGTCTCTTGTCATGTGAACTATTATGCCATCGGTAGCTGAGAAAAACTTCACAAATCATCTCTTAAAATTGACTCAAAATATAGAATCATATTAAAATAATATTCTAAATTTCACCTTTTATAAAATTCACAGATCATCTCTTAAAATTCACAGATAAGTCTTTTTAATAAATTTCACCTTTTATAAAAAAAAAATGTAGACACTATTTGCAAACTTGGGGCTTAAGTCATTAACTCAACTTGAAAGAAAGAACAAATAATAAGAGGTAAAGTAAAAGATAATTAATTAACCAAAGTAGCCAATGATAATTTGCCACGTATTCAGAAACGAGTCGGAGAGCGTCACGGTGATGATGGTGAGTTAAAGTGACAGTCGTCATTATGACATGCCGCGTGGCATTGGCATCACTTCTTCACACGAAATGCCTTCATTTTTAATATCCTCTTCTTTCCTTATCTATAAATCAAAATTCAAGTGGACCCTAATAATGGTAACGTTGATGATATCACTATTGGACTCATTTAACACTCGTTATTACGTTTTAGGAATGATTTCATCGATTTGGATTTTAGCTTAGCAATAATTGCAATTTTATTACTTGTTTAATTTTATGTATGATTTAGGAAACATCGGTTTGGTTATAAGAAATTCCAACGATGTACAAAAAAAATAAAAATATCTTGAAATAATATATGTTGTCAGTATAATTACAAAACTAAAATCCTAGAAAAGGTAAATTTTATTTTTCTTAGTTCAATATGAATAAAGCTTTTAGATAATTTTGTTGCGATTGGTCGCTCTGACTCGGTAACAGTAATAATTTTTGTGTTTTACTGAGTCATAGTAATAAGTAAAATGCTTAATTGAGTTAGAGGAACGAACAACTCTTGCCAGCTGGAATCTCAATTCATAATAGCACGAGCCACGAGGCTCTGTAACGGTACAAAAATTCCAGCTGGACAGCATAACTACTTCATAGGCGTATTTTAAGCTACTCTTACTTCAGTAAACTGTTAACATACGCCTAACTTAACAGCGTATTTTAGCATGACGGTTAATTCATCGGCGGGGAGGCTTAGCTTAGTTCGATTTTATTGTTTTTATCGATTAGTAGTTATAACAGAAACGTGATTCACGATTTGTTTTTAAATTTTGAACTAACAAATCGACATATACAAGCGACGAAGAGAAATAGAGCTAGAAGTCAGCGGTTTTCCGGTGAGAATTCCGGCGACGTGGAAGTGATTTCACCGCAAAGCTTTGTGTCTCTTGTAAGTTCCTTATGCTAGTACGGATGGCTAGAGTATCGGCTCTGATTAATCCAGACATTTCGCCATTTTCGTCAGATTCTGATCATTCAAATCAGAAATTCAAAGCTCAAATTAGCTTATGTATACTACATAAATGAAATTCGACAGATCGATGATAGATTTGGGAATCGAATCTGCATTTTACCAATAAGCTTTGAAGAAGGTTTCATGAATCCGTTAAATTGAGCCAAATCTGAGAAAATTCGAAACAGAATTAACCGATCACAGATAAGTAAACACGAGAAGATCCAAAAGCCAACTGAACCATCGGGAGAACAAACCTGATTGCGACGGAGCGTGAGAAGATAAGTAGAGAATGATAAAGCAGATGAGAGTGAGAACGGGAATGAAGTGGACGAGCTTCTCATGTTTCTCATGCGTAGTCGTGAAAGGCGATTGTAGCGATAACCCTCGTGGTTTAAAGTCTTTGAGCTCGTGATCGTCGTAATCTACCGCGGATGAAGACGAAGAAGGAGATGAAGAGACTGGTTTCAAGTCATTGATATCATAGGTGTCTTCCTTTTTTCCTCCATAGCTATAGAGCTTCGAAGCTGATGAGTCTAGCGATAGCCTCGGCATCGCCGACAGAGAGAGAAAGCTTTAGTGAAGTTATGCTTCGTATCAAAATAAATAAATATTGGTGAGTGACTAACGCAACGCAACTAGTAAATATGCACATATGATTAACATAGTATTAACTATTAACAAATAGATACAACAAATAAATTTAAAATATAAATATAAAATTTATGTCCGTTCAGATGGCTGACAAAAAAACGTTTCATAAGAATGAAATATGGACCTAAAATAGTTGACGTCAAAGTTCCAATCTATCTAATTGGACCGTGATCTCTACCACTGGGCCCAAAGAACTCACAGGTTTAATCAGCCCATCTTGAAACAACGTCGTTTCACTTAAAGCAAAGCAAACTCGTGAAGAAGTAGAAGAAAAGTGTTGTGGGTGTTGCTATCTCGAAGTCGGAGGAAAAATGGCGAGATCGACTAGTAAAGATGCTCAGGATCTCTTTCAGTCTCTTCGTTCTGCTTATCTGGCTACTCCAACTAATCTCAAGGTCCCACCAATTCTCATCTTCTCTTACAATTATGGATCGATCAATATGGATCCGATTTGTTTCGAAATTGAAAATTCCAAGGTTCTTGTTGTTTATTAATTGAAATCGTTTTCGCAGATCATCGACCTGTATGTTTGTTTTGCGGTATTTACAGCTCTGATCCAGGTACTTTATGTGCTAATTTCCTGCTTCAGTTCTGCTTTAGATCCATCCATGTTTCTCGATTCGTTTATGTATAAGGATAACAGATTTATGAGTTTTGATGTTCATGGATTGGATTCAAAAATGTTATAATAGAGTGTGACGGGTTCATCACTTTGTTATTGAATGTTTGATCTGAATTTGAATTCGATGCTGCTTCAAGAACAAACCACTGGTTACTTAGTAGTAGTCTGTTGATTCCTGTGATTGAACAGGTTGCTTACATGGCTCTTGTTGGATCGTTTCCGTTCAACTCATTTCTCTCTGGAGTTCTCTCGTGTATTGGTACTGCAGTTCTTGCTGGTGAGTTTAGTGTGTGTTTATAACATTTCAAGTTCTCTATCTTTTGTGGATAACATTAGCGTGGGAATGTTTCTGGATACTGAAAATAACAAATCTTCTTTATTCTTGTGCTTTACTATATATAGTCTGCCTCAGGATTCAAGTGAACAAAGAAAACAAAGAATTTAAGGTAATTTTTACCAGTTTATCTTCTTCAAAGCAAACTAGTGTGACAGATACGTGAACTCTTCGACGATCATTAGGCATCTACAATGTGTCTAATGCGGTTTTAAATTCCTTTTGAATATTGCAGGAGTTAGCGCCAGAGAGAGCTTTTGCTGATTTTGTTCTCTGCAACTTGGTCCTCCATTTGGTGATCATAAACTTCGTTGGATAACTCCTCTCACCATCTCTTCTGGTCTTTTAATCTTATGACAACACCTACTACAGTTTCTGTAGTTTTTAAGATTTTTATGATTTTATAAGAGAATCAACTTAGTTCCACCTCTTTTAGTTCTGCTTTTGTTAATGCGACTAGATCAAGTAATGGAGCCAAACCCGAGGTCATTTTTATGATTTATCCAACAATGATAAAAAAGAACAAGATTACAAAAATATCAAGATAAGCGTAACTCAATTAGCTTTTGCGGTTTCTCTATTCTCAATAAGGCTGAAAACTATTCCGAACCAATTGATCTCTGATACCTAAAATCCTACTACCTTATGTTAGCAAAGAACTGTGGAGTGTTGTTTTTGTACATGTCTTAGGAATTGCTTTTTGCTGTATGACTTTTTCACTTGGACTCTTTGTAGGAATCAACCGTTGTCTCTGTGACACCTTTTTGGTTGGTGTTTGGTTCTTGTTCATCCTTGCCCATGTCTATGCCTTCAAGTGCAGGAAATGTTAGTAGCTCCTGCTAGAAGAAACAATACAGAAGACGAAGAGTTTCACTATGTGTCTGATGTAAATCGACCTAGCATCGGTTAATGTTTAGGTTGGTTGGGATCTAAACGCTAGATTTGGAAGTTTCTTTTTACCTTGAGAGAGGTATTCTCAGCGGTAAGCTCTTCGAACTGGCTCTTGAGCTTGTTGATTTCTGCTCTGAGACTTGTGTTTTTTTCATTCAACACTTGGGCTCGTTGTGCCAGCTCATCCCATTCAGCCTGAAACACAAGAACTTCATCCAGTGTCCATAATCTTCTCATATGGGCGTCCTAGAGGTGAAGATTATAATTTAAAGGGATGTTTGGTACCTGTTTGCGCAACCTGGATCTTCGAGCAGACTCTATATTGGATTGCTTCCGTCTCTGTCTCTTAAGTTCTCTACCGTCCTAATTGCCAAAGTTTGAGGAGTGAGGACAAAAGAAATTGGAATTTGAGTACTTAGGGACAGAAAAATGGGCACACACCTGTAACCATGGTTGAGAATGGCCACCACCTCGTGAGCCTAGAGAAACTGTTGTAGATACTATTCCATGCATTCCTGGGATAGCAGCTGAAGTAGGAACACCCCAATAATCCATCCCAGTATTTAAATTTGTTGGAGGGCCAGGAACACCTGTAGCTGTCAATGGCATGATTGGCACGTTCTGGCTCACCGGTAGAAGAGCTGTACTAGCATTTCCATTTTGAGGACCATTAGCAGAACCACCATTCTCTGATGCTGTTTCAGCTTATCAAAACAATAAAGAACTCTCCAGTTAGAATCTTTCATGGTATTAGTCACAAGTAATGAAAGGATAAAAGAAAGGATCATAAACCAACCATTATTCTCATCTTGACCAGATCCTGATTCCTACAAAAGTTGAAGAACAAATAAGAATCACAGTCATAGTGTCATATTAACTGTACAATTACACAGTTGGCCAACAAGGCAATCCCCATGAAACAGTGACCTATCACAACATGGTTGCGATGATATCTTTCTGAAACTTACATTTTGAGAGTTAGCATCACTTCCTTCACTTGAACCATCAGAAGCACTCTTTCCACTGAAACCAACAAATTCTGACAATCTCAGAGCAATAATAGAATGGATATTATCTAATGAAGCAAGCATAAGTCCAAAAGAGGTCCTAGTCCAGACATAATCAAAATCCCACGATACAACCACACATACAAGTATGGCATGTCACACAGACTGGAGAACATCAAATAAGTATACATGCCTTTTGGAGTAAGCTCCATTAGCTGATGCTCCCGAGTTTTTCCCAGGTTCATTGTTCCTTCCCTTAATCATATTCAAACTTCCCAAGATTCCTTTTGATCTTCTGATAGGCAACTTTTCCTTCGCATTAGATTGTTTAGCATCACCCTCAGTGCCGGCTATAGTATTTCCCTGCATAAAATCATCTCTCGATTATGATCCCAAAATAAAACAAGGTAGCAAATACCACTTGAGAAAGAACCCAATGAAAAATAATGGGATGCAAACTCACAGAAGCTTCGGTCATTCCATTCGGAGAAGGCATAGCATAAGGGTTATACTGATAAGAACCCTGATTCAAAATGGAATGTGTTCAAATATATGATAAACAGCTACCATTTCAATACATGTACCAAATATCTACAGTATGAAAATACCGGAGGCATTGAAGGATGCGCATTCATCCCGCCTGGTGGATACATTGCAACATATGGAGGAGGAGTTCCATGAGGAGGCATCATATGCTGTAAAATTTGATGTCACACTCAGCAATCAATCAAAACTATGATGATGAAGAGCTGAATGCATTCAAAGATTTAGTGGAAGTTAATCTTGCAACTTTACAGAACTCTGAACACCATTGCAATAGAAAGTGATTAATGTAAGCTAGTTTACCTGAACACCCCACATATAAGGATGAGGTTGAGGACTTGATGCTGCTACATAACCATGAGGTGGCATATTAGAATATCTCTGTTAAAAGGAAACTCATAAACATCAAATGCAACAAGAAAACAAACCACAGATCCATTGACCAAGGAATCTGTCTTACACCTGAAAACCAGACCAATCTGGAGTAGCCACGCCATTGCCAACACTCACAGCCGAAGAAGGTTCCTGCAAACACAGAAAATTCCAACTATAGCATATTACTTCTGTGTCTTACTTGTAGACTTGTAGTCGCCAAAGTCACGAGACTCGTTTCATTTCTTATATTACATTCACTTAAAATTACAAGTAAAGAAACGCAAACGCAAACCTGTGAAGAGGGAGGAGCAGAAGAAGAAGAAGGAGGAGGTGTTTTAGGTTTCTTCTCTTTACTCGATTTTTCCATCTCATTGCAAGCCATTATCACTTTCACTAATTAAGCTTCCTGCAAGATGAAGTCAGCTAAAAGCTAAGTGACGACGAGATCTACTTATCCATAAACCTCTACCACATTTAAACTCCGATCAAAATTGAGATGTGAGTTTCAATCTCTGAGCTTAAAAATTTGCAGAGATTGTTTGATTTCTTCGTAACTGAATTAATCCCTATTCGAAAACAGTTATTAACAACTTATATAAACGGTGTTTGTTTATTAAAGTTAGTTAATAAGGCCCATTAGGCCCAAACTTAGATGAGCCCAATAACTCCTCCATTTCTAAACATCAAAGTCTGAGGTTTGTTCATTCTCTAGGGTTTTAGACAACAAGAGAGAAGAGACCTCTACCTTCCAAATTCCAAGCTGTGTTAAACTAAAAAATGGCGGCAGTTTATAGGGTTTTTGGATCATGCAAGGTTCTGATGGCGAAGGCAGCTTCAACCTCCAGTGGTAGACAAGGTACTGGTATTCTCAAAGTGGTTCCAGTTTCTCAGCCATTAGCTAAGTTTATTGGAGCTAATGAAGTCTCTAGAACAACCGCCGTGAAGAAAATCTGGGAATACATCAAGCTTAACAATCTTCAGGTTAGTTTATGATCGTTGAACTAGAACTATATGTTGATGAATTAGGTTAATCGTATTTAGTTTTAGTTATGGAGATATTGATTTACAAACACATAAATTTAAATGTAGAATCCAGAGAACAAGAGACAGATACTATGTGATGTGAAACTGAAGACTATTTTTAATGGACAAGACACAGTTGGGTTCCTTGAGATTTCGAAACTTTTGTCTCAGCATTTTCCTAAGTCTGCTTGATTTATTCTCACGTTTCATTATCCTTTAAAGACTAATTTTTTTTTTGGTTTGATCTTTTTTTGGCTCATCTTTGTTTGGTCATATATAAACCAACGACCAATATGACTTATGTTTATCATTGTTAATCCAAAGAAAGATTTAGCTCATGTTTTGTCTTCAAGCTTGTTTATCAATACTATTGAAACTAAAAAGGACCACAACAATGTATCCCAAAAACTCATTAGTATAAGCATCTTCTTCTTCTTCTTGTCCTTGTTTCTCTTGGAGTCTTCTTGTGTAGACAGGATCAGAGAGGAGGATGATCTTCTTCTGGTGCCTGTGGAGGAGCTGGTTTCCAATCAGGTTTCTCGTCCCAGTACATATCATAGTAAATGTGTCCTGGAGTTTTGTTCTCTACACAACACCATATACCAACATATCTCTTCACTCTTCTTCTAAATTTCTCTTCTCGATCCTGTACGCAAAACCATGTTCAGTAAAGATCAAGAAGTAGTTGCATTGTTCTATCAACATGTTTACCTTGTCAGAGAATCCAATGAAAGCATCTTCAACTGAAGAGAACTTTATAACTTTGATATTTTTTAAAGAAGAGAATATCTCCTTGAACTATGATGATCACAAAACAAACACAATTAAACTAAGCTGGTGAATATAATAGATTGAGTAGAGAGCTAAAGATATATCTAAGTTACCGTATCTTCATTGCTCCGCTTTGGGAACTTAAGAACCCTAGAGATACTTGTGTTATTTGTTACTCCACATCCTTCTTTACCTTCTTGACAAAGATGAACATCAAGCCATGACTCTTTCACCTGAGTAAACAATAACATCATCTCTGAGATTTTCTTAGTAGAAAAAAACAACAGTATCTTAAGCTTTTTATATTTACTTGTTTAGGCAATGATGGGTTATCTAGAAATGAATATTCTCTGATACCAATCCCTGGACCAAACTCATCTTTTGGTAACTCCTTTACCATGATATTGACCTGTAATCGAAACTCGTGAAGCGGATGCAGAGAGAAATGCTTCAACATTATTACAAATAATACCTCAAAGACATGATCAAGAGGACATATGAAAGGTTGTCGAGTCATAGATCCTTGAAGAGTACCAGGATGACCAAACCAAAGCCTATCTAACCTACACCATATTGGTGGCATCACCTGGAAGAGACCATAGCACATATACATAAGAATCAATACACTATCACCAGGTAAATATGTATATAAGCTGTTGAAGAGACTCACTAGTGTACGATTAAGAAGAGACGCAATGGCTAGAGCTGATCTGATCTGTTTCATCTGTAAAGTGAACCAAATGTAGATGTACAATTAAAAAAACTGGTCAAGTTGAGATATAGTTCCTAGGGAAGATGTTAGGTTAGTAGAACTAGAGGCTTACTTGGTGATTAACGAGGACAAAGTGTGAGTCAACGGTATGCTTCCCGTCTAGTAACATGCTCTTTGGAATAGATAGTTTGAATGAAATGAAACCTCCTGCATTGTAATGGTGTTTAGAACATCAGTTTTGTGGCTCTTTCCACCAACAAGATTAAACAAGTACCTGGTGAATCATAATATTCTGGTGGATCATAAAAAACCATCCCTTCTCGAAGCCTGTGTCGTTTTCCTTCAGTACCTGCATATTGGAATGTCGTATGCAAGGCATATGGTTCTAGCCTGAGCTGTTGATACATAGCCTGCCATAGAAACTATAAGTTAACCATTCCTGGAAACAAAAGATGAAGATAAAGTAAAGCATCTAGAAAGGTACCTGAACAAAATAAGTATGGCCACTGCAAAATATGCTAGCAGGTAAAACACCAACCTTGAGATTCCCATCATAAGCATAGAAAAGTCCACTATCTCCATCTACAGATGGACCTAACTGTCTCCTAACAATCTCATTAAACCCATTTTGATCCCAAACCTTATCATCTGCTAAGAGAATCTCTTTCCATTCTTTTGCCAACTTCTTAGCAGATTCTGTTGGCCTCCAATGAAAAATTCCTATGTTGTAAGCTCCACTAACTTACAAATATCAAGAACAAGAACGGTAAAGTAAACAATTAGTAGCCATGTGAACAGATTAGCTGCTATAAAATCATAAACTCAAAACACTTTTCTACCTTGTTGCCATATATCTAAACTATCATCAACAACAGTAGGCACAACTTGATCACTTGATGTCAAAACATCAGCATCGGGGTATCGAGCCAAATAAGGCAAAGGGTTCTGTAAGATAAATACTTGTCAGAAGCAAGTCTTAAGATAAACCATTAGTAGTGTTTCTGAATTAGCATACCTTAAGCCAAACCATATCAGTATCACACATTAATAACTCATAACCAAAAGGCAATACAGAATCTATAAGAATAACTTTTTCTCTTCCCATTTTATGAAATGTTGGAGAACCCCAACCAACATCAACTGTACTCATATGACTTCCCATGTCAAAAACTGGAACACCTTTCCAATACAATGCTTCTAATAACTTTGTATCCATTGCACCTATAAAGCCTCAATGTTACAAAACTTAACAATAAGAGTTAGTGAAAATGAACAATAAGAAGTGAAAACTTACCAACTAGTATATTAGAGAGATCTAAATCAGTCAAGTGTTTAACCCATGTTAAGATGAAATCCATAAAAGCATAGTTCCCAAAGGTTACTATAATAACATTGTCTTTTACTCTTTCACTAAACAATTCTTTAGTTAGTTTAAAAGTTTCAAGTGGTGGCATCTTCTTGTTTAGAGGAGGAGATACCCAAATTTTACTTAAGGATTTGCCTTGTGTCTCCTCCTGAACTGGTGGTGCCTGTGGTGGTGGTGGTGGTGATGCAACTGATAACTCCATTGTTGAATTTTCTTGTGGAAGAAGATGGATTTTACCAGCAGCTACATTTAAGGAAAAAACAAAACTTTAACAGACTAGTTGAGTACTTAAACACAGATCTAAGTTATATTAGTTAACTAATATGATCAGATTCAACAGCTACAATGAAAAATCAAGTAAAGTAATTGAGAGAGAGAGGTTACTGATAAGAGGAGGAGGAGAAGAGAGCCAAGATGACGAGCCATTGTTAGGAGAGTAAATTGCAGAGAAGACATAAAAGGATGAGAAGAGAACACCAATGATCACTGTTACGTAGATCGTTAAGAACAAAGGTTTCGAATTTGTTGCCTCTCGTAACCCATTTCGTAAACCTTCCACCATTGTTTTCTTCTTCAAATCTTCATTACAGAAAGCTTTGTTCTTTGTCTGAATTTTTTTCTTGTTCGATCGATGTGATCGTTTTAGTAGTAAGTGTGGTCAACTTTGTTTTTCGTGGTACATTAATAATTTGTTTTTTTAATTAATAAATATTGATTCCTTTATTCTCCATGTAAATGCAAAATAGTGGAATTTTAAATCATTAAAAATATTTGTTTATTATCAAATGGTTAGCAAAATTTGGACATTTGTGTATCAATCTGTACCAAACTAATCTGTACAAAATTTGTCTCTCAATTATATAACACAAAATAGGATATATTAAGAATAATAATAGTAGTTAATATTGGAAAAAAAAAAAAAGAATAATAGTAGAAATAAAGAAAATTCGAATAATTTTATTAGGCTAGTTCTGGCAGAGTTTGGTAAGAGTTTGAAATCTCAAGGTAGAGTTCTATAGTTATAGAGATTTAGAATTTATATACATAGATAAAAAAAGAAAATTATAATTAAAAAGTATTAAAACACCTTTTTTTAATTTTAACATGGCTGATAATTTTATAACAAATATATATATATATATATATCCTCCTAAGCATATAGAAATTATTTAAATTCTTAAAAATCTCTATACATTTTAATGTTTCACCAATCTCAAAAACATTTTAAGAAAAAAAAAACAATTCAAACCCAAAAAAAAATACAAAAGAGGTTCTGAAAATGAATAACACCAACTTTATAATATAAAAAGAGAAGCCACATAGACTTATGAATATGAATGAGATCAATCAGAGCTAGAATCATAAAACTCACTAGGGCAAGGAGTCATGACTTCAGACTCAAGTAACTGAACAACTCTATGCATTGTTGGACGTTCTTCAGGATTTGAAGAAACACATTTCATAGCTATTGATATAAGAGCATCAAGACTCTCCCTTTCTACTCCTTCACAACTTAGATCAACAATCTCTCTTTCTCGGTTTTCGCTTATTAAGTAGTTTAGCTGCAAGTTTACCAAACATCAATATCAAAGCTGAATCTCAATACCAAAGCTGAATCTCATCTTTATATACTTACCCAACCAACAACATTAAAGCCTTTCTCAATAAAGGAAGCATCTGTGGGAAGTTTACCACTCAAGACTTCAAGAATCAATACTCCGAAGCTATAAACATCGGTTTTCTCAGTTGCTCTACCGCTTTGCATATATTCTGTAACCAATATTAGGTTTTGCTATAATGGAGAGTGAGAAATAATAAAGCATTTTTTGTTGAGTAGTACCTGGAGCTAAGTAACCAAATGTGCCTGCAACAATGGTTGTAATATGAGATTCTTCGTCTTCTAACAACTTGGCTAGACCAAAGTCTGATACTCGAGCCTCGAGATTTCCATCGAGTAATATGTTGCTTGACTTTATATCGCGGTGTATGATCCTTGGAGAACAATCATGATGCAAGTATGCTAAACCTTTTGCTGCTCCTATTATGATATTTACTCGAGAATCCCAATCTAGTTGCTCGCCTCTCTCTACACATTCAAATAGTTCATTGAATAGAATCGTAGTTTCGTAGTAAAGATGAAGTTGAGGATTTTACCATGAAGAGCTTCATCAAGGCTACCACCAGGAAGGTAATCATATAGTAGAAGTTTTGATGTTGGTGAATTGCAATATCCACGGAGATTCACGAGGTAACGATGTTTGATGCTCCCAAGAATCTCAAGTTCTCTTTCGAAAAACCTATCAAACCCTTCGTTTAACTTTACAATTCTTTTCAACGCGAAAACATTGCCATCATCCATGGCCACCTTGTACACTGTTCCAAAACCTCCACAGCCTATTATGTGCTCTCTGTTAAGAGATTCAAGTTTCTTGATAATGTCTTTGGAAGCATATGGTAAATCTCCATGGAACATCACAATAGACGCACCTGGATGGATAAGATCGAATCTCACGGTGTAAGTCTTGAGAGAATTGTATAAAATAATAGAAATGAGTTCTGAATTTGAGCATGATTCACCTTCACCGACATCGATTGCTAGGGTTTTATTCTCAACTCTACCAAGCTTTTTATAGAGAAAGCATCCCCAGAAACACATGAGTGCCACTAAGAGCAGGCCACCCACAGTTGCTGATGCACTTATAAGCAACCTACCAGGTTCCTTATTTCCTATAACATGAGAGATACCAAATAACAATCTCATTTCACAACGAATAGCACAGAGTTTTGAAAAAACTAAGCCATAATCCATAGATCCTGACGAGAAATTGATTAAGACACCGTTGATTTACCTGGAGAACCAGGACCTGTAGAATTTCTATTGTCAGCACACACAACATGTATTTGCTTTCCACATAAATTTTGGTTTCCAATGAAGCTGCAAGAGTGATGCATAAGTTCAAGACTCGATTATTTTCAGCTATACTGGTATATGGCTGTGCTATTGTGCACAACGTCACAAAAATATAACTGTTTTGCCAGATCAACTGCAGAGAGACTTATCAATCTTTACGAACAAAGCTTTGGTTAGGGAAAGGAGTAAAGATGAGTTATACTTACGAGTCCCTCGAAAGTCGAGCGAGTAGGCCATTAGAAGGTATTTTCCCCACCAGAAAATTGTTTGAGACATTGCTTCAACAGATGAATCAACATAGTTAGCAACATTGACACTCAAGTTAATTAAAACAAGCAAGTTAGAGATTAGCTACTCACAATTTAATAAGATTTTTCAACTGCCCAATTGATGTAGGGATAGTTCCACTGAGAAAGTTGCTTGAAATGTCCCTTTATAAAATGAGAGTCAAAAATGAATTTAGTATGTACATGTACTTTTAAGGTTCACCATAAGAACAAGAAATAAGTACTTTCGAAAATTATAAAGTTCAGAAGAACCTCTTGTGGTTCACGATACGATTATAGAGGATAATAAATGGTGAGAGTAAAACAACAAAGAGCAGATCATCCTACAGAGGCTAAAAAAACAAATCTAATTAGAAGAACAAGGAGAAGACCCACGTACAGGTTTTTCAGCCCGGACAGGTTTCCGATTTCACTTGGGATTGGCCCACTGATGTAATTATTCTGCAAGTATCTGCAAGGAATAAAGGGAAATCCTTTGGTTTATCATCACTCACAAGACACAACCATCTTATAAGACCATAAAGAAGTAAATGTAGAAAAACATTAGTGGTTTTTTGTCAGCAGTGAAGTGTAATCACTAGTAAGCAGTACAAGTAGTTTGGGAAAACACTTACATTCCCTCTAATGCCGTGCAATTTCCCAAAGCAGTAGGTATTGGGTCGTATAACTTATTGTTGTGAAGCATTCTGCAATGACAAGTGAATACACAAACATTGAGCAGTAGAGCTTAAACTATACAGCAATACAATTAATTAAAGGTTAGAAGCACATACAAAAGTCTTAACTGATCCAGCATTCCAAGCTCAGGAGGTAAAGGTCCTCTTAATTTGTGATGAGTAAGACTCCTACACACAAGAAATATCACGAACCGACAGAAGAAATAAAGAGTCTAAAGACTCTAAACCAAAGAAATTTCAAACTTACAAGGCTACAACTCGTTTTGATTTCGCATCACACTTCACTCCCTTCCAGTTACATGGATCAGGATCCTCTGGTCTCCAATGAGCAATGACACCATCAGAATCCATAACTGCATTTTTAAAACTCAAAAGCGCTTCACCTGGAGAAATAAAAAGAAAAAAAAGGGTTTTAAACCCTACAACGGTCATGTCACAGTAAATGGTGATCATAATTTGTTAAAAATGGAAGAAATAAAGAAAACAATATAGCTATACCATCAGGACTAAGTGCTTCATATTCATTCGTAAGTGTACAAAGCAATGAGATCAAAAGAAGCCATGAGCGACATTGCTTCATCAGAGAGATGCCCATTATGGCACCGTTCAAGCATAATAATATAGCTACTGCTAATCATCTGAAAGAACAGCCTCCACCACAATAACTCATCTGCTCACTCTATCTTCTAGAAACAAAACAAAAAAAGGAACTATGGTTTACTCAAATATGACCATTCAAAATTACACATCAAGCCCACAAATCCAAAGACATGTAGAATCCATATCATTCTCCAGATAAATTCGAACCCAGAACTGAACTTCGAGAACACCTCGTACATTTAGCCAAAAACTAGAATCCCACATCCTAAATTAAAAATCAAAGCTTTCCACTACATCAATTCACAAACTTTGCATGCTCTTTCGTCTACATTTACATCACCCATCATAACAATGACGTTGTCTATAACAAATCAAATCCAACTCTCAATTTCCAAATTAAAACCCTCAACTCCAAGGACCCAACTCTCAATCAAACTAAAATCACGACATCATTGCAATCTCAACTCAAAGAAGAACTTAAAGAGTCAAAACCATTAAGTAATCTAAAACGAATCGTCAATAAATCAGACCAAAATCACACTTCCCAAAAAATACGAAAGAGAAATAGGGAAATTACACGAACCTGTAAATGGATCCGCGAGGAAGAAGAATAGGACAGAGGAAGAAGACGCAATTGAGCTGTAAAGCAAAGTCTTAACTAAAAAAAATATCGACTTTTTAGGATGTGATTTATGAGAGAGTGAAGAGAGAGAAAGGTAGAGTGTGCTGTAGTAACCAGAAATTAAAAAATGTGAGAGATACTTTGGAGAATTGGAATCGGCTAGTTACAGAGTCACGGACGGACCAATGAAAGAGGCGAAGTTGAGTTCACACGTGCCGATCTTGACTTTCCACACGTGTCGACCGACGCTTTCTTTTATACGAACCATAACGGCATAACGGGATAAAGAGCTTATGTTGAGTCCATTAAACATTGTTATGGGCTTCCGTAAGCCCATAATATAAATATATTACATGTTTTATTCCTTGTTGGATTTCCAGGCGCATATATTACTTGTATCTTTTAGTCTATCTGATTTGATACTTTGAGAGTTAATTGTTTGTACGTAGAAAAAAAAACATTAGCAGATTCAGTTGTTTACTTGGGTCATTGACATTTGTATATTTGTAGTAAACAAGTCCAACCTAGAATAACTCTATCCTAAACCTTGTAGGCAAAAATACGTTCACACTTCTAACATTGATATATTGAACAAAGAGTCTCAATATGTTTCAAAAGGTTTTGCCTTATTTTACGTAAGTGTTTTGTATGGAACTGTGGATACAACGAAACTCATATGTGGACCGATACAAATCACACATGTTTTTTGACTTAATGGTTTTATATTGACTACAATTATTAATGGCTGAAACTGAATTGAATAAAGCATATTCTTCACTGTCGTGACCATGGCTCTTCTGCTTCCGAGCTATCCTCCTCTCCAAGTGGCCAGAAGAAGTTGGTTTCCGGTTCGAACCGGATCAAAACCGGTATATTTATCACTAACCAGGGCCCAATTAAGCGGTGGTNCGCCGTTTCTCTTCATCGGTAAATTACTAATTACAAAAAAAACTTGATTTTAAAATTTACTTGAAAATTCACCGGAGATTTTGTTTGCCGGTTTAGGCTTGGAATCCGGTCAGTGGTGCTAGAGCAAGCAGAGTCACTTCGAACCGGAGGAACATCATTAACTCTATTCAAAAATGGGTGGCGAGTGCTGGATGCCATCTCCGTTGGACCTCAACTCCGAACACAGTTCCTCGAAATCGAAGGGTACAGTTTCTTTCTTCCATCAACAAAATGATGATTCGTTCTTCAAAAAATGTGTGATCCAAATAAGTGATTGGTTTCATCAGCTGAGCAGGATTATAGTAAAGAAGGAAGATGGAACAGAGCTTCGTTCTTTCACATTCAAAGACGCAGATCAAAGGTAGATACTAGATAGATCACAGACAGAACATATTCAGTTTCGTTCCTGTTTTATAACCAAACCAAAGCATATGTATTGTTTATATAGCCAAGAAGTTCGTGCGGTAGAGAGGAGAGTACTCTTGGAAACACTAGCAAGTCAGCTACCTCCAGAAACCATTCGGTTTTCTTTAAAACTTGAAAGCATTCAAACCAATGACAATGGTGACACTATCCTTCAACTTGGAGATGGAACTCAGTTACTTGCAAAGGTAATGCAGTAAGCTATGATCATAAGAAATGTGACTTGGCTGATGTTATTATGTCTTTTACAGATTGTTATTGGTTGTGACGGTACTCGCTCTAAGGTTGCAAATTGGATGGGGTTTAGTGAGCCACGTTATGTTGGTCATTGTGCTTACCGTGGCCTCGGGTTCTATCCAAATGGTCAGCCATTTCAGAAAAAGGTTAACTACATATACGGTAGAGGTCTTCGAGCTGGATATGTTCCTGTATCCACGACAAAAGTCTACTGGTTCATCTGTTTCAATAGCCCATCTCTAGGTAAATTTCCAGAGAGACAAGTTCTTTATGTTCCTAGTTTATAACTCTTTGAGACTTGCAGGGCCAAAAATCACAGATCCAGCTATTCTAAAAAAAGAAGCTAAAGAACTAGTTAGTACCTGGCCTAAAGATCTGCAAAACCTCATAGATCTAACACCTGATGAAACAATCAGTAGAACTCCTCTTGTAGACCGGTGGCTATGGCCTAACATTACTCCTCCAGCATCAAAAGGTAGAGTAGTTCTTGTTGGAGATGCTTGGCATCCAATGACACCAAATCTAGGTCAAGGTGCTTGTTGTGCATTGGAAGATTCAGTTGTTCTAGCAAATAAACTTGCTGATGCAATCAATGGAGGAAACGAAACAATCGAAAGTGCAATGGAATCATATGGGAATGAGAGATGGTCAAGAGCATTTCCATTGACCATACGAGCAAATCTAGTTGGAGCACTTCTACAATGGGATAATCCTCTTGTTTGTTCCATTAGAAACAATGTTGTCATACCTAAGTTACTTAAGCTAGGATCAATGCTTGAACACACAAACTTTGAGTGTGAGCCTCTCTATGTTTCAAAACGCTAAGTTCTTAGGCGTTTTGAGATAGAGGACTTGAACAATGTATAATAGAAAGCTTAACAAAATCTATGTGTACAATGAGATTCTAAAGCTTGTGATTGTGTCAATAAAGAACTGAGTAAGCTAGATTTGAAGAAGCACCTGATCTTAATAATCATCGTCAATGTTTGATTGTTGATACTGTAAACAAATAAAACGTAAGATGAGAAATATGAATCGAGCACAAAGGATAATCTCTTGGAGGAATCGAATTATGTTACCTGGATTTGAAAACATCCAAAGTATTAAGGCGCAGAGTATGAGTACGAGAGGAATGAAATGAATAGCGTTCTCGGTGGATCTGAGGCGGGATTTGTTCTTTTTTCCAGGATCAGAGTTGGGATCATACCTCGGTAACAAAAGCTGGTCATCCTCCGAATCTGTTGAACTCTGAATCCCCGGTGGAGACGGTGATGTTGAAGGAGTATTTGATGAGAGTTGGTCGGAAACTATGGAGGCGCTTGCTGATCGACGCATCTTCTTCTATACTTTACGCGCTATTCGAGTTCACCAAAGAGAAACTTGTATATATAATGAAGTATGAATGTTCAATTGACTATTTTACCCCTTTGGTCAAACCTCACGCGCTCTTCTCGGCTTGTCAATGTTGACTGTGTTTAAGTTCTCTCATACCGTAAAAGTCCAATATTACTCTTTTGTTTTCTAATTTAAACAATTTTAATAGTTTTTTATTAGTTTGACAAAATCATTTTTTTTATAATTGAGGAAGCATATGTTTAAAGTACAACATAATAACATGCCTAAGACATGTGGTTCTAAGCAATTAACTTATAGTATTATTTGGATAATGAGATATTTAACTTATATTGTATGTTCAAAATCAGATCCTCAAAAATGTTGACATGTAGTATAAAACAATTCTTTTAATTTTTATGTAAGAAAACTACCATTCAATTAAACACTTGTTAGTTCTTAGAGCTATTTTTGGAGATGGACCTAGTCAGATGATGTGAGTAATGTATTGGATAATACATATATGTAAGTAAATAGAAAAAGTCAAAACATGTTAAAGCCACCATTGAAATTGAAACTGACCATTTTTATTTCTCCAGTCTTCTTTCTTCATCTTCACATTTCAGACCTTTCAATACATTAACAATGATTTAGATCCAATCAATAATTGAAACTGATTAGCTTATAGAGACTAATTATAGAAGAGTAATTGATGTTTTCGATCAATAAGAAACCCTAAGATCTCAATAATTCAAATGATCACGATTCATAGATTACTCTGTAATTCTGAAACCAGATAATCCCTAAGGAGTTGTAAAATTAGAAGAATAAGGAAAAGAGAGATTGAGAGAGTTACGCAAAATCATTAGGGATCGTCCTTTTTAGGTTTGCGATAATTCTCCTCGACGTGTTTTGCGACGACGAGACCTGTGTTTGTGAGCTTACGAATATTAGGGACGTTGTAGTTCTGTGCTAAATAAACTCCGAAAGCTGATCCCACCATGAACGAGAAGCAGCTCTTTAGTATCCCCATCTCTCTCGATCTCTCTCTCCCTCCGCAAGTTTCAGGTCAACAGAAGCAAGAAAGACAAATAAACGCAGGGTTTACTTAAAGTTATTCGTACGACGTCGTTTTTACTCTCTTTTTTTAGGGCTTATATATTAAATATAATTGACTGAAGAGTCCTTTTATTTACATTTGAATTTTATTTTTAAGTTTCTGAGAATTCAGAATTGCCCCAATATAATTAATTTAATTCTCTTTTTCTTTTTGATTGACCTCCGTCCTATCAGTCCCTTGTTTTAACAACTTCTCTACTTCATCAAATTGAAGCCCTTTAATCTCAGATACATTCTCCATGTAAGTAATAATGTAAATAAAACACAACATGAATCTTTTTTCATATAAGCTAGCTAGTATTGTGTTTGTATGCAAGACGAGTTATGATCCTGAACATAGAGATGATCATAAGTCTGAGTATATTGTAACAGTCGACAATAGCTCAATAAGTACCCAACTGTATTGAGACCAGAAGTTACAAGGGCCATGAGACAGTGAGACAGTAGTAAATAAAAATGTATTAATTCACATAAATCTTAGAGTATGTTAAAATGATGTCACAACCCATTATTAATTCACGTTTTCATCTTATAAATCATTTACTTATATTAGCTGAACAAGGCCGATATGTTACACAGATATCTAATAACAACATTGAAAACATTCTCCATTACCAAAAGTACCATTATTATTATATTACATTCACTTCAGAAATACAGAGAAGATAACTAAATTAAAAGTTCTGAGACTGCAAACCATCATCACGATACCAAGTATCATAATACACGAACAAAATAAAATTAAAACATTACTCTTCACAAGCACCCAGCAAACTAATGTATCCAACTACTAAGATTAAGACATCAGCTACAAATCCAAGCACCTGCACACTAATTAATCAAACAAATCCTTCACAGAAAACATCACAAATCCAAAATATCAAAAGAAAAACAACAACAATGTAAAAGGGTAATAACCATCAGGAACCAAACAGTTATCATCAAATGTAATACAGTCCGCATCAAGGTCAAGTCATTATAATGACCATCATTTGGCTATTTAATAACCCTTTTCTATATCTTAAATAAACACAAAAGGCTCAGATAAAATATGGGTTAGAGATGGTTATCAGCACAAGATCAGAGTGGTGCATGACATTCTCAATCATCACTGCCTCTAAATTAATTGTAATTAAGCAAAACCCTAATCAACCAAAAATTAAAATCTGAAAGAAAAATGGATATGTAGGTTCTCATGGCCGGTCCCAAACGGTAAAAGCAGCGACGCCACTCCGCAAGGCAATGGAATATGAGACCTTTTTAGCAATACCAAAGATGGAGAAGCTTTAAAGCTCCATCAACATCATTGAGCTTACTCTTTGCTTTGTGACGTATACTATTGGATTATGCAACCACAGTTTAAAGATTGCTCCATCTTAGTATTAGATTTCTTGGAGAGAAATCACGTCACTAACTAAATAAAACACAGTAGATCTACGAAGTTACAAACAGAAATAAACTAGACGAAGCCTCCTAAGGAAGAAGAAGAGATGAGGAAGACGAAGGTGCGTGTGTGTTTATATACAAAGAGAAACATTAGGGCATTATGGAAGCCCTAGAGATTAACGCTGCCTAACAAAACGGGCCTTTAAAAGCCCAAGTGTAAGCCCAATAGTTTCTCCTTTTTTGTGTTATTATGCTTTATTATTAAATTAAATTGGTACAATGTATTGGTTTAAACTGGTTTTGTTATATCGGTTTTGCCATTTCCTTCTCTCTCTTTGTACTCTGTCGCTGTTCATCATCAAGCTCAAGAACCCTAAGGTGATTATTCTCTTCTCTTGTATCATATTTTGGTCTGAGAGACTTGCCCATTCATCGAGTCAACGGTGGTATTCTAGAAGGAATTAACTAATTCACTCTCCTCCTGTCTCAGAATGGTAATTCAAATCACTATTCTCTTTCAGAAATTAGGGTTCATCAGTTAGTTTTCCCGTTATTATTTAGATTTCGATTCTAGGTTTCATTTCATGAATTAGTGCTTCATGAATCTGTTCTAATACTAGTTACTCGTTTTTATAAACTTGTTCTGCAATTCCATGTTGAAAATTATCCATTCATTTTTACAATTTTAGCTAATCTGTGTTTATGGATTTGATTACATCAGGCTACTCCATTTATAGCAGGTGTTGCAGTAGCTGCAACTGCACTTGCTGGTAGATATGGAATCCAAGCATGGCAAGCATTCAAAGCAAGACCACCAAGACCTAAAATTAAGAAATTTTACGATGGTGGTTTCCAACCTACAATGACTAAAAGAGAAGCTGCTCTTATTCTTGGCATCAGGTGAATACTCTTAGTTTTCAATCTTTAACTTATTTGCTATAGCATTGTGGCATTGTTTAATTGAAGAAAGTGTAACATTGTTTCTTGGGGTTGAATTGCAGGGAAAGTGTAACAGCGGAGAAGGTGAAAGAAGCACACAGGAAAGTAATGGTTGCAAATCATCCAGATGCAGGTGGTAGCCATTTCTTAGCATCTAAGATCAATGAAGCTAAAGATATAATGCTTGGTAAAACTAAAGGCTCTGGATCTGCTTTCTGATGCATATCTTTATCAAAAAGAAACCATAGAATCATAATCATCTCTGTCCTTTTTGATTTTGTTCTTATAGAATTGTTAAAATTCAGGTTGTATGCTTGTGTCTTTTAGTGACACCAAATACTTGTTTGACTTATTGTCTCACTCTATGATCAGCCTCCTACTGCAACTTCACTTGCCATAATCTCATCATTCATTTCAATGTTATTCGAGTTTGGTTTCTTCTCTTCGGGTTTTACAGCCACAGAAGTAGCCTTCTCTTCCTCTCCTCTTTTCTCTGTTTCTTTGGCTTTCCCTGACTTCTCTTGAGTTTCAAGCTTTGGCTTAGACTTTGTTACAGGTTTCTTCTGTTTAGTTGATGATGAGTCCTTTGGTTTCGCGACATGAGGATTAGCTTCACCTCTTGTTCCATCACTGCCACTCATTCGACGTCCTAGCTTTGGAGATATAGGACGAGTAGTTGGTATCTACAACATTTTCATGAACCACAAAACCAATATAACAACTAGTTAAGACAAGTTTGATCACTAATGAAGAGCAAAAAGAAACAAACCTTCTTCAATTCAACCTTATGTAAAGGTTCTTTATAGAAACTTGGCATAGGACCAGCCTTGAATGTTAAGCTCTTCCTCAACCTTTTGATCTCTTCTTCTTGACTCTCCTAAACAAACCAAAAATATGAAAAAAAAATGTAACATCAATAAGAAGAGTGTTCATAAGTTAAACCTTTGATTTCGCCTGCAAATTAGTCTTCTCCATTTCTTTTGCATGGATATTCTCTTCTAGTTTCATATAGAACTGAAATGTAAAACCCGAATAAAAACAAAGACACATGTTAAGAAGAAACTAAAACCTACTTGAAATGTTGTGTAGGAGAATGATCATATATCAGTAACCTCTTTGCGTTTTTCAGCTCGTTCCTCTAACTTGAATGAGAATCCAGATGCTGATCCAACACTGCTTCTTCGGTCGCGAGGTGTACAAGTTCTATTGAACATACATATATTATATATCAAGATACATAAGTCACTATTGAACATGACAAGGAGATGAAAACAAAGCATACGAAGTTGTAGTTGAACGTGTGTCCTCAGCTTCCTCATTCTCCTTCCCTGCCACTTCATCTTTATTGGATTTAGTAACCACAGTTTGCTTTTTGGGAGGAGCAGATACTAAACTGTTACGCTTAGTGGAAACACCATTGTTTAAAGATGGTTTAGAACCACTTGCAATAACATGTTCAACACTAGCCTTTGATGTTGCATCAATGCTCTTTCGAGCTCCTCTAGTTAGAAATGAAGAGTTTTGAGATTGGAATCTTGGATTACGAGAAAAGGTTCCTGACTTTAACTTAACAGCTTTATTATCTTTAGTTGTTTTACTCTTCACTGAAGGACCAGACTCAGGGAGCTCTGTTTCCTATAGAAACAGAAGAGAGGATATGTTAAGACTAACAACAAAAACACGGTTCAAAAACATTAAGTCTTGTAAGAAACATTATTATTATACCTTTATAGGCTTAGAAGCTTCATCTTTTGGAACATTAACATTGACATTATCAGTAGATAAGTCGAGTGTCTCTGATGTGTTCATGTCGTTGGAATGATCAATATCAAGAGTCTCTTCTTCTTTCTTTGATTCCAAGACAAAACTGGACGCCATTGTATATCCGACAAAGATGAATAAGAACTCAGTTCAGATCCAATGACCAACTAAAGATACGATCTGCTTCTGTTAAAGAGCCACATATTGTTCCATCTGATCATAAAGACTAAAACATGATCACATACTAATGTCAACAGTTATTAAAAACAGAACAACTCTTAACGTTAAACCTCAGAGACTTAACCAAAAACTCTGATCACAATGGATTTCAAACAACTAAAAACAAACCCATAAGTCCAAATCTAAATCTAGAACAAAGAACAAAGATTCCAACAAGACAAAAGAAGAAGTAAGACAAAAGTGAATGAATAAAAGCAAAATTCACAAAAGGTACCTTATTAGTCGATTAAGAAAGACCAAAGGTTATTATTATAAGCTTTTTTCTCTACTAATGGAAAGCTTCGTGAGTGATGGTCAAAGGGTGATGAAGGGTATAATAGTAAATACAAAAATAGTGAGTGACTGTTGGAGAACGTGGGGAAGAAGAAGAAGGAGGTCTCCGTTACAGCGGACCATAACATACAAATTAAACACGACATCCCCGACTTGTATGGACCCCACTACTTCGTCCGTTATTGCTGACGTGTCACGCCCGTTTAACATGATTGGCTTTCACGTTTATGTTTCGCCAACCGCGCGTGAGCTGTCTTGTCTATCAACGAGTTCCACGTAGTTTGTGATCTCATTTCCCACCGTCGGATCTTGTGGGACCCTTATCTTTTGTGATTTTTTAGGCCCATAAAAAACGGGCCCCACTACTACACGTTGCAATCATTCAGGCTTTTGTCCTAACTCCTTTTATACAACTTTTTGACTGAAGCTGTAGATATTTTTTGAACTTCAATGTAACTTCAGTCTTCAGCTAACGTATTTAGTATCGTATAAGAGAAACAAAAATGTAACTTCATATTCATAAGAAATATTTGGGTTTTGATCTGTCTTAGTCCTAGTATTCACCCTCCAAACCACAAAGCCAAAGTATTGATGAAAGCATTTAACATCAGTGAGTTAAAGTGTGTCTCCTTATCTTTCTACTACAACATCTATATACAAGACACATCTTTCATTTGTCTTCTAAGCTTTTAAAAACATATAAAAAACCCTAAGAATCCATATTACTTACATTCTTCAACATCAGTTTTGAGTACTCGTTAGACTTCTTCAGACAATAATATCTTTCACGTCAACTTCATTACACTTTTGATGATGAATCTAAACTATTCTTTTGCTTCCTTGTCTTGTGTTTGTCTTAGTTTTACAATCTCTCTTATGAATTCCTCATAGTCTACTGTGTCTTCCAACTCCACATCCATCTAAAGATGATCCCAAAATGTTAATAAAACTTATATTATGATCAGTAAACCCCATATTTTAAGACAGTACTAGTGTCTACTTACAGGCATTTCCATAAGAAGACTAATGTCAGAGTTGTCGAGATTTGCATTGAATCTTTCAAGACCACTTTTGAATTCTTTATAAGTTACTCGTCCACTCTTCTCACTATCTATAATCTTTAAGGTTTCTCTAAGCCTGTGAATCTCTTCTTCAGTAAGCCTTTCTGCCATGTTCTTGAGCTTGTCTGTTGCTGAAAACTTCTTCAAGCGACTTATCACAGTTGTATCAAACGGTGTATCTGGTGCATTTACTTCATCCCTAAGCCAAGGATGGTCTAAAACAATAAAACAAGATTTAAGTTTCATGATCTTCTTAACTAATAGAGTTAACATGATTCTAAGGACTTACATAAAACTTGTTGAGCAGTGAGTCTTTGTTTAGGGTTTCTTTCTAGCATCTTTCTAATCAAATCTTTTGCACTTTCAGAGACTTTTGGCCAAGGATCTGATGACAAATCAAGATCACCCTCAAGAACCTCATTGAAGATTTCTTCTTCAGTTTCTGCTTATATATCAACACACACACATGAGAACACCTCAACATATAGTTATGATCAAAGTAACAATCTTACCTCCCCAAAACGGAGCTGAACCTGAGAGTAGAACATAGATCATCACACCGGCGCTCCAGATATCAGCTTCTTGACCATAGTTCTTGTTCAAAACTTCAGGAGCTATGTAGTAAGGACTTCCAACAACATCAGTGAAATGTTCTCCTTCAAACAACAATATGAAAACATCAGTCTATATGAGATGAAAGCAAAAGTCTTATGTTATGTAAGAAACATACCAGGCTTAATGAACATAGATAACCCAAAATCAATAGCCTTAAGAGGTGAATCTTCTTGATCATTAACAAAGAGAAAGTTCTCAGGTTTAAGATCTCTATGCATCACACCTAAAGAATGACAAGTTTGAACCACACCAAGTATGACTTTAGCTAACTGAGCAGCTTTTCTCTCAGAGTAATGTCCTCTCTCTACTATTCTATCAAACAGTTCACCTCCTCTACATAGCTCCATCACCATATGAACAGCTACTGAATCCTCATAAGCTCCTTTGATAGAGATCACATTTGGTTGTCCCAAGAGATGTTTCATTATCTCAATCTCTCTTCTTACATCCTCAACATCTTCTTCATTTTCTAGCTTCCTCTTAGGTATAGACTTACATGCATATTCCACACCTGTTCCTTTCTCAACACACACAAACGTTGTCCCAAACTGCCCATGACCTAACTTGCTCCCTAAGTTATAATATTCTTTCAAATGACCTGTTCTTGTCTTCAACACTGAATCTGCTTGTAACCCTGCACTCATCAGTCTCCTCACATTATGAGCCTTTCTTATACTTTTCCCATACACAATCCCAACCCCTAGCTTCTTGCCTTCTTCACTACACTTCCTTGTTTCACTCACCTTTCTTTCTTCTACCTTAGAATGGTTTGTAACACTCGTTTGCTTCTCTACAACTTTATGGTCTTGATGAGTGCCTTCATTAAGCTTGGATTTATCATCATCCTTGAGCATAAGCATTGGTTGAGGAGGCTTGTCTTCAAGCTGTGGCTTTATAGGACTATCCATTATTAGATCTGTAGGACGAACCCATGCATTTGATTTCGAATCCACACAATTATGAACTATATGAACACATACATTCCCCATTTCTACAATATAAAATCTCTAAACAATAAATCTACAAAGAAAAATAGAGAATAAAGTAATTTTTTTCTTCCCTTTCACGCAAGAGAAAAAACCCTAAATTTTGATCTCATAGATACAAAGATCTCTCTTATCTAACACCACAACCTCTTCCATGAACAAAATACATATAAATCTCCAAAATATTAAATCTGATCTCGAGATCTGAATTATTTATCAGATATAAAAAATGTATGTTTTCAAAGAAGATAGAAGAAGAAATGGGCTGAAGGAAGATTTAACGAAGAGGTATTGGATCTCACGTCGTGACTGATTTTTTTAGGGTTTTTGGTTTTTCTTCAATTGATTTACTTATTTGATTCTCTTCTGATCTTAACCAAAACCTAACATATGACTCTTGTGAGGTTCTGTTAAAAGATAATTTAGTGTCTGTGTACATACATTGATTTACAGTTTGGTCCCTTCAGATTCCGTAATTTATAAAAAAAACAACTCTTGAAGAACCTTAATCGAAAATCAATTTTTTTATTTTTCTAAATTATTCCATGCCATAAAATGGTAACAAATCTTTTAAAAACAGTATGGTTAGGTTTCAAATCTTTAATTCCATTTAATAATACTTTTGACCATATTTAATTTATTATCCATTTAATGGAATAAATAAATAAATAAATAGATGATCCCACTCGGCAAAAACGTGCAAGCCACTAAAACATTATACAATTTAGGTCGGTCTTGAAATTTATTGGACTACACTCAAAAAAAATATTTATAAGAATATTAGTATTAAAAAAATCCAAACAAGTTTGATCTTATATAAAAACTGGTTTATTTCAGAAAACAGTAACCACTTGTTTGTGTTCATGATATCAAGGAGAGAAGCATAAAGTTAAGTCAGGCCCGTTTCTAAAGTTTGATGGGCCTTATGAAGTTTTTTATTTTATTTTTGCATTTTACTTTTAATAGTTATTTTGTAATAAAATTTTAGATAAATTCAAAAAATTTAAAAATATCATAGACCAGAAGTGAATAAATTGTAAAAAGTTTGACTCAATTTAAACTTATTTTTTGGTTAAAATATCAATACATAATTCAAATGGAAAATAATGATAATTCAATGAAATGATTTTGGTGTGATATTTTTTATTTATCAAATACTTAACATAACATAGGGTAGTTTGGTGGTCAATTCATTTTTGTAATCTTACCTATTTATTGTTCGATGTGTTCTATATATGCTGACAAAAGAGATTGTTACATAATCAATTTATTTAATAGAGCATGATTATAAAAATATCGTCTCTTATATGATTCGATTTCCATTATATTAAGTTCCAACTTGTTCTTGTATTTGTTCATAATGATATGTCAAAGCCCAAAAGTTCAATACAAGCCAAGAAACATGTTCTTTTTTAACACGATTTAAATTATTATTATTTTATCGGTAATGTATGTATAAATTAAATCCACTTGTTCTTTTGTTCACATTGATAAAAACAAAACTAATTAAAAAAAATTATGAAATAATTTACACTTAATTTAAAATTCTCTAACAAATCTTTAGTCTTCAAAGAATATATACAATGATTAATTTTAGTGACCACAAATAAAAATTAAATTTACAAGAACTAAAAAAAACAAATAATTAGGGCATCCTTGTGGAGGCTAAGGGAACAACCTCAGCGAGTGGAGTAGTAAGCGGCGAAGTCCGACAGACCGGACACGTAGGATTAAGTCTAAGCCACGTGTCAATACATTTGAGATGGAAGTGATGATTACAATCTGGGAGCTGTCGTAACAAATGCTTTCCTTTGTAGTCTCCTAAACATATTACACAACACGATGTTGTTGTTGAGTCTTTTGCTTCTGAGTAAAGGATCTTAGGATAGCTTTGGATAGTGTCCTCATCTAGACCGGAAACAACGTCGATGATGACGTGGTGATGATGGTGATGGATACGTGTCGAATCTTGATTAGTGTATGGAGATGAAGAAGAGAGTTGGTTACGTGTACAAAAGTATGAGGTTAGGGTGATGGTTGTGATGAGAAGAAGCACTCCGATAGAGACTCCGATTCCGTATCTAAATCCTTTGTGTATGTTAGTTTTGGGCCTTTCTTTGTCTATGTTAGTTTTAGGCCATAAGCCAATATTTATTATGAAGGTACTTCGATAGGTATATGTTAATTTTACGTTTATAGCCTTACGTTGCAGTGAAATCAACTCTAACGCTATCGGACCTCGAATATAATACGACGAGTCTTCATTTGCGGCGTCAAAATTACGTGGTCCTTCACATCCAGTCCACATATTTTATGATATTTATATTTGAATATATAATGCATGTGTAAATAAATTAATATATATATGGATACTAAACACTATAACCAAAATACTACCAAAAAATATATTAAAACTAATGTGGGTTAGTTTTTACGACTAATATTATAATCTTAAAATTGTAGAAAAATCAAAATATGATTTTAACTAATTTATTTATTGAAATTAAATAAAATAGTATATAATACTAATCAATAATAATTCTTTTTTTATTAAGTGCCACATGACTAAAATGACCGACGTATAGACTTATTGTTCACGAGACATACGTTATAGCAATAAATTTTTGAGTCGCAATTACTATTCAAAGTCCCATGAAAATGAATAACGATGTAGAGCATTAGTATTTTATTCAGTGAATTTTAAAAGCTATACAGAAACAAGACAAGAAGAGTTATGTTCGAATCCACCATTATTATGAATCAACCATTCAATCTTTAGGAAACTCATTTATTTTTAACAATGTCACACGATAAATATTTAAATCATTTTTATTCTTTCGATATAAAAATAGTTAGACAAGTGATACCGACCAATAAAAATAAAAAAAATGTGACACCAAATAATAAATTAAGCTGTATTTTGATTCATAATTGTATGATGTTTTTGTCACATAGTTAAATTACTTAATGATTATTACTTGAANTAAAACCGAAAAAAATATCGGTTTGTTCGGTTTGGTTTCGGTTTGTTCGGTTCGGTTTTAGGTAAAAAAAATATTTCCGAATTCAATCCGATTAATTCGAATAAGCCGAATAAATCTGAAAATTCACCTTTCGATTCGGTTTATTCAGTGTAAATTAAACCGAACAAACCAAACCGAAACATGATTTTTCACCATTTTCGGTTAACCGAATAAACCGAATATGAATTCAAACCGAACCAAAAACCGAACTAGAAATAAAAAAATTATAATCAATTTACTCTCCTAAAACCGAACAACCCGAAACCAATCTAATTCGGTTTAATTTTCGGTAAACTGAACAAAGCGAACCGAATACCCAGCACTAGTAACAAACAAATGAAAAAAGTATGAATTGTCGAGAAACAGCACACATACAACTGTTTTATTTATCAACTCGAATTGTCTTTTTTTATTTAATTTATTATGAATTATGAATCTGTCTAAGTACTGTCCAACAACAACTACAAGTTGTAATTTTATTTATTTATTTATTTATTTATTTATTTATTTATTTATTGTGAATCTGTCTATGTACATGTCCAACTACACAAGTTGTGCTTAAGTCTGGACCTACCTATTGTAACTTTTAAACTCATTATAGTTTTCATGTATTTTTGTCTTCACTCATATCTGCTTTCGTAATTCAACGTCTCTAATCTCGTTGGTCAATGAACATTTTGAGTCATTAGATTCGACGCAAAAGTATATAACACACAGATCTCAATGTTTACTTTTCAACCAGTTACGATCTGATCAAAGATTTTTTTTTATTATGTTATTTTGGTGACCTAGTTATAATATGTTTTCCTTGTATTAATATACTAAAACCATGTGCCTCGATTTTTAAAACTATATAAAGATTCTTTCAATAAAAAACGACTTAGTTATATAAATAATTTGAATGTTAAAAAATTAACTGATATATGCATCTTACTACTCACAAAAAATGAAATGATGAAAATTACATGTTTTTAGGATAATAATGGAAATTGAATTATATATTAATTAAAGAAAAATACCATATAAATAAAATCTTTTTCACAATATATATAAACATGCAAGTGAGAATAGTCTGCAGTGATATCATATATATCTTGGAATATTTGTTTTATAAATATTATATATAAACAATTCTCACTATTATCTACATTGTAATGAAAACATCAACGTATGAAATAGAAAACTGAAAAAAAATTGGATTCATAAAATGAATATTCCACTAGTCTTTTGAACAACTCTCATATAAGTGATTTCACTCAATGAAAATTTAACTCATTTATATGTCTTTACGTTGGTTTATATCATGAGGGATAAGCAAGAATCATGTTTCTTGGGATACAAGGTGAGTCTTTCCAAACCCTAGCGTGTAGCTTTAACAACTCCTTTGCCTTCTCTTTAGTCTTGCTTCCACAGCTAACTTGAAGCACAAGACATAGCTTATTTACAACACCTAACTGTAACATCTCGTTTAACAAGGTCGGTGTCGCACAAAACCTTCCCACCGACAACAAAACCCTAACAGCTCTATCGCTTGCTGTTTGCGAAACCCTCAGTATCTTCTTGCATACCACTGCTATGGCTGCTCCATGGTTTAAGAACTCAGCTCTTCCCTCCGCACATTGACACAATAGATCAAGAACCACCATCGCCATCTCTGGACATCTTCTCTCTGATGAGAAGCTCTCGTCCATGAGAAGCTCGATTATCATAGAGATAACTCCAGCTTCTACGGCCTTGTGCCTATTCCTTCCCCAAGGACATGTGTTTACTAATATATGCATCGCAGCTTTCGTCGCCTTGTGAGAGATCCGGTCTTTCAAGATCTGAACGACCTCAGTGAAAACTTCTGGCTTCAAAGTAGTAATCTGCATTGGATCAGCTACTTCAAGAATGTTCTTGAGAAGCAAAGTTGCATAGACTCTGGACTCATAGATCCCGTCTTGCATGATCTTGGTTAATGACTTTACGATATCGTTACATTTCTTGTTGTTTAAAAGATTCTTGAGGACAGTCTCTGAGGTCTCAAGATGGTAGAGTAAGTTAAGGGCTTCGTCAGAAGAGTCAAGACCATTTTCTGAATCTTTACTTATGATGTTGGCTAAAAACTCCGGTACTCCTGCAGCCTCCAAACACCTCTTGTTGGTCGCGTTCTCCGACACAATCTGACGAAGTCGTTTAAGACACTTGACCTGTTTTTGGTGCGAAGAAGCTGAATCTCTAAGGATCTTTTCGATCTCAGCTTTACAGATCGGAGGTCTTGGTGTAGGGATCCTCTCTATACCGTAGGAGGCGTTTAAAGTGCACCAAGATTGGATCAGACGGCGAAGAGTATGATTCGGGGTGAGATCAGAGTCACTTATGTCTTGTTTGGTGACCGGACACAACTTTTTCTTACCGGCAAAAAGCCATTTCTCGATGCTCTCTCTGTCGTAAGTTATTCCGGTAGAAACTATCACCGGATCTTTCATAATCTCTAAAGAGATAGGACAAAGGAAGAACGCAGGAATCTCTATCTCTTCATCCATTAATTCTCCGAAGATTTGATGAGAACCAAGATGAATATATTGATCAAAGAAGCTAAAGAACAAAACTAAATTTTTATATACTTTTTAGTAGTTGGGTTTGGGAAGATGTGAATTGGTTTGAATAAGTTATGAAGAAGAGAGAGAGATGAGGTTGGGTTTAAATACAAAGGAGATAGCAAAAAAATTCACAATTATTAAAAAGTCAAACACGGAAATTACAAATAATATATACTTTATGTAAAGCTGTGTTTTATAAATGCCAAAACAAGAAATAAAATATCCATATTTAATAATTTTTATTTTCTTATACAAGGAACGAACGAGGAACATATATTTGACTTTCTTTTTTCGTCTAAACAAAACACGTGAGACTTATTAAGAGGTTTGACTTTTCAAACAGAAACTGTAACTAACGATTTGGGTTTGTGGCGGTAATGAAGAGAAGAGTGTCTTTTTCTTATTACTCACATACCATAATTGATTTATTCTTTGTCTTTATTTTTTACATAATTTTTGCCACTCCTTTTGACTTTTTATTTCTCTTTTGACAATACAAACAAATTCTTAGTTATAAATTATTAATATCAAAAACGTAACATCGTAAAAAGTTGGTAAAACTTCATCTTATAACCCTAATCAACTATACCACTAGCTTTGCCACTAAAGTTCTTGAGCATATCGTTCAACATTTTAACACAAACCTGGCCATGGAGCTCTCAAGACTCGACACTTTTTCTTTGTAACTTCTCTCCATTAAGACCCTAGCTAGTTAGAGTGTTGATGTGTTGAAATTATCTCATTTTTGTTGGTCAAATGTTTACGACATTGTAAACAGAGTATTTTCTAAACTAATGACCAAGCAATCTTTAACTTCTAATTTCAAAATGTTGTTTTCTTTTGATTATTTCTTCTTTAGTTACAGATAAAACCTAACATAGACAACGAAGTTATAACTATTATAGTTATGTTCATCTTTTTCTAAATATTATGAATATTGACTTTTCATTAAATCATTTTTTCATGATTTTTCATGATGTCTATCTAAAAGTCAAAGTCTTATAAAATGGGTGAAAACAACCTTCTATACATATATAACATAAATATTGAATAATATGATCATTATATATGATAACTCAATTATCTTATGTTGATCTCAATTTTGGATTTGAGTTAGGTCATTATTTATGGCTTTATCATATTTTTGATACATATGAAATAAAGGAAAATATATATATTTGCTATACACTCAAAAGCAAGCTATGACACTTAACTAATCCATATACATATAATCCTATCCATCCCCCAATGAAAACCCAAAAAAGAAAATTACAAAATTTATATATAACCAAATTAAAAATTTTGTTCTTTGTTTTAGTTCAATGGTATAAGGAAAACTATATACTAAAAGCGTATAGTAGTAACCTTTTTTGGTTGCTCATTTTAGAGAGATTAGTTTAGGTAACGAAGTCTGGTAATAACTGAGCCACATATCTCTTCTGGTTCTGTATGTTCATCTCACTATAGACCGTGGCTGCTGCTGATGATGAATGTGTGGCTGTGGCCGAGCCACCACTGTTGATGTTGGCAGCTCCATATTCCTCTGTTTCTCCTATTTTCATTCTTCTCCCTATTGGAATCCCATGGTGGGTCTGCATGAAACCCTGATGATGCGTAGATGACAAGTTATCACAATGAGGTAAACCTAACGTGAGAGACACGCCATTGTTGTTTCTTGAGTACCTCTGCGTTATGAGTTCCTGGTCTGATACAGCTACATCAAATCTTGACATCTCATCCATTTGGTACTGCCCGAAACTTCCCATGAAAGGGTATACACCGTCTGATCTTATCCCTTGTCGTTCTTCAAGAATCTTCATTGTGAGCTTCTCATTGGAGCTGAAATCAGAATTTATAGGTTGCATCATTGTTTCGTCGCTGTTTCTAAGCCTCTTGGGACTTCCTTGCATATTGTAACAGTCGGGCATTGGGCTCTTCTCTTGGTTACTGTTTGATTTAGACGTAGAATCTTCATTGTTTTGATCCAAAGATGTCTTCTGCATGGATCCAATGTTCTTCCCTTGCTCCTTCATCTCCTCGTTATACATCTCTTCCACCATCGGTTTCCATAGCCGAACTCTCGCGTTTATAAACCAGTTTGACACCTAAATAAAGAAAATTAAATCCACAAATATATAAAAAAAATAGGTTTCCTTAGTTCATAACATAATAGACCAAGAAAGAATCATTTTAACGTACCTGGCTCCGAGTGAGTCCTGTTTGCTTGGCTAGCATGTGCTTGTCCGAATCCTTAGGGTATCTAAACAAAGGAAAGCAAAGACAAAGACAAGTAAGACTAAGAAGTTTGTATTCAATGTAATAACTAATGGATGTGTTCTTAATTACGGGTGAAGAAAGTGTTCAAAGAGCCAAGCACGGAGAACTGAGACGGCTCGTTCGGGTAAGCCACGTTGAGGTCTCCAAGCATTATTGGAAGGATGTTGAATCATTCCCAACTGCTGAAGAGCTCTTTGCTGTCTCAAGTGATGGTCAACAAACTTCAATCTCGACCCTTCAAACCTACCAACACCAGACACCGAATCTTCCTCCCCAAGACTCTTGTTGGCCGCTTTTATCTGACCAGAGATCGTTTCTTTCAAGCACCGGAACTGTCTTGATATGGTCTTAAGTGCAAGAGACGTGTATGACTTTGCTGAACCTATCCCTGCCGCTTGCTCAAACGCAGATACAACCATCTCCATGTGTTGGTGATATTGTCTATATCTCTGCTCCACCTTTTCATTTCCCAAACCAATAACGTCAAATCAGGCTTATGAATTATCATAATGTATTGTCTATATGTTATGATGATATCAAAATCAAATAAAAAGTTTTATATTTTAATTGTGAAAATGAATAAATATTTCGAGTGTATAGCTTTTAAGTCCACTTCATGTGTGATATAAGATATATAGTAATAATATAACACGTATTATATGTGTTATATTATCATATAATATACAATATTAATCACTTAGTATATGTATTATATATATAATAATATAACACGTATTGTTGTTACCTCATGAAGCATATTACTTAGTTTTGCTTTCTTCATTTGTATTTCCTGCCTCTCCGCTGTGCCTAGCTCGACCGTATGTTTCCCAGCTGCTTCTCCTCCGTCACCAGAACCTTCTCCGTCGGTGCCAGCTGAAGATTCTCCGACAGTTTTATTATCGTTTCCGCTACTCCTTGGTTTCAATGAATATAGTTGAGATTTAGCGTTGAGGTCGTTAGAATCAGCGTTGACTACTTCGTCTAGAAGCTCTTGCGCTGCTTTCAAGTACTTAGAGCTAACGAGATTCCTTATTCCGGTAGTTACTCCGGATCCTGNCCGACGTGAAGAGGCTGGTTTTGTTGATGTTGCTGTTGTTGTTGAGATGAGAGAGTCAAAGAAAGGCCTTGTTGCGCGCGTGGCGTCTCACACGCGGCTTCTTGGTGTGTGGGATCCACTTGGTGACTACTGTAGAGACTGTACTGCATGCGCGGAGGGTATCCGTGGAGTACGGAGATGTTGTCGACGGCTGTAATGGAAGCTGCTTCGTGACCGGAGAGTGGGATACCGACGAACTGCTGGCTTGAGTTCGGCTGCGGCGCGTGGGAATCGTGGAAGACGAAACTATTATTGTTTGTGGTTGTGTTGTTGTTTGAATCGTCGTCTTGTTGTGTGTATTGAACGTAAGTTGTTGGATTCATGAGAAACAACGTTTGTAGACGACCGTCGGATCCAGCTGAGATCTCCGGTGTGTTTCCGTGGAAGTAAGTAGCCATCTATAAGTAGTAGTGTATATATATACTAGTCACGAATGAAACGGTGTCGTTCTTGATCCTCTTTCACCAAGCTAATTGATCATAGAAAAAACAAAGAAAACATCTAAGTTCATAATAGATCTATATGTATATCGATGTCTTTTATACAGTTGAAAGAAGAAAAAGAAAGAACTGTGATCACATCAAGAAGAAGTACAAGAATCATAGATTATGAGAAAGAGAGATCAAAAATCATGATTGAAAATAAAATAATAAAATAATACAGAATTGAAATAAAATGAATAATATAAAAGAAAAAAGATTGATGAAGAACCTGAATTGATAGAGATCTGAGGATACACGTGTTTCATGATCATCTCAAGCTGCAAAAGGAAAGTTACATTAGAGAATTGTTCTATCATAGAGAAAGAGAGAGACACACTCACACACGAATCTACAAGTCTCTGTGTCAGACTCAAAGATCTCTGCGAGCCTTTTCTTGCTCAAAGAAGAAATATATAAAATACATTTTAAAAAGCTGAGAATTATTATTTTTATATATATATAACGATGAATATATAAATATTGAGAGAGGGAGATGATGATAAAGAAACGAGTGATAAAAATAATTTTAGAAGAAGATTTTTTTTTTTTTGGTAATTGAGACAATAACTAATTTTAGGACATGAGTTCACTATACATAAGTCGAAACTTAACTTCATTCATACTTATAGTTACTATATAACATGGAAATAAATAAATATTTACTAAGTAAATGTACATAACAAGATATGATTAAGTGATAAATATTATGGATTATATTTCAACTTTATAAAACACATTATATAAGGATTTTATAATTGGTGTGCTTCTGAGTGGCCTTTTAATGTATTGACCAGGTACTAATACTTTATTTAATTGTTTACATACTATATAGTTTTGTAGAGAAAGTAAAATGTCGTCACATCAAGATAGTGATATGTATGTCGTGTCTTCTTTAGAATCATATCATTTTCTTATTTATCATTATATTTATATATCTGATAAAAAAATCTCACACGCATCTTAAATAGACTATAATTTTGTAGTGTTTATGCTACAATATATATATATATATATATATATTATATATTTTTTTGTTTAAATGTTAAAATGAATAAATAATTTGATATCAAAATTTTTGTTGCGTATTAGTTTTTTAATGAAATTAGAAAACCTGAAAATATACAAAAAAGTGAAATGTGTCAGATGATCGAAACAGCACAAAAACGAGGAAACGTCTCCTTCTACAAAAAACCTAAAATATTTTATTACATAACAAATCTAAAGTATTGAGAAAGAGATGAGGTTTAATTTACAAAAGGCATGCATTTAAATCAAACGCATTAGAAAATCAAATAAACGCATCCAAATAGCTTGTAATATACTATATATTATTATTATTATTATTATTATATTTCATATATTATAACAAATTTAAATTCTTAGGAACTATTAAAGTCTTATAAGCAAAGTAGTTTCGTGCGTGGGCCCCACATCTAAATCAAAAACTTTCCCGCTTTTTCGAGAAAAAAAACTTTGGCCGTGTAGTTCCACAAATAGTAGGGTCCCACGTGTCCCCCCTTAAAGTCAAGAAGTTCCATGGCTCTCTTCACTTACCTTTATATTTTCTCTATTTACTTCATCAACTCATTTTCTTATCCTAGAGCATTCGGTTCGGTTTGTTCGGTCCGGTTCAGTTTGTTCGATTTATCGAAAACCAAACCGAATTAGATCGATTTCAGGTTGTTAAATTTTAAGGGAATAAATCGATCGGAATTTTTTTATTTTTAGTTCGGTTTTCGGTTTGGTTCGATTTGAATTTATATTCGGTTATCCGAATAGGTGAAAAATCATGTTTCGATTTGGTTTATTCGGTTTAATTTACACCGAATAAACCGAAGCGAAAGGTGAATTTTCAAATTTATTGCGTTTATTTAGGTTAATCGGATTGAATTTGGAAATATTTTTTTACCTAAAACCGATCCGAACAAACCAAATTTTTTTGGCTTTATTTCATAACTAATTTTTAAAAACCGAACAAAGCGAAAAACCGAAAAAACCAAACCGTTTATACTGAATAATCCGAATGCTTATGGCTCTTTTCTTATTTGGTCACAGTATTATCGTTTTGAATTTTGTTTATTATATATTTTTTGATGATTCTTTTTATTATACTTTCTCATTTTATTTTATTTATGAGATTCTCTAATTAACTCAAAACGTAGAAAAATAAAAACAAAAAAATTTAATTAAAAACAAGCCAAAAACTTTTAAAAAAAGAAACGGAGAAAAAAATCTCTAATTTTAAATTAAGAAATTACTTAATTAATCGTGAAATATATAAATAAGTAATTGATTAGGCAATCGTGTTTGGTCCTTTAGTGTCATAGATACGTTATATCTTCGACTTTTGTCTTTGTCGGTATGGTTTTAATAAACACGTGTCAATTCTTAGTACCACACGACTATGTCCCACACTTTCTAAACCAATGGTCATAGATCACCTGGGACCCACACTATTAAGTTACGCTTCTAGCTTTTCCTCTTTAAATCGTTGGTTTAGTTCTGATCCAAACACACGCGCGTTAGTAGAGGAATATGGCGCGTTACTTAAGGCCTACGCAATTTCAAAGCGGACAATAAAAACATAGAAACCAAACTGTGACACGACACATTGCGATGACAAAACATGAAGTAATAGTTTGCTTAAAGAGCCAGTGGACTAATGCCATATTACAAGAACAGTCCAAATTTGGTGTTATCATGAACACGTCACGTTACATGAACGATATAATATTGTGAAAGCCCCAATCATATAGATGGAGAAGCTTGGAGTTAGTCATGGGCATTCGGATTAATCGGAATAAATGGATCGGATTATTCGGTAATCGAATTGTTCGGAAATTTTAAAATTCATCGAATAAACCGAAAAAAATATCGGATTAATCGGTTTAGATCAAGGTTTAATCGGATCAATGAAAAAAAATTCGGATTAATCAAATCAAAAATTTTCTTTAATCGATTTATTCTATTAAAATTATATAATTTTATTTCAAAAATTAAATTTTAATCCGAATAATCCGAACAANTTTAATCGATTTATTCTATTAAAATTATATAATTTTATTTCAAAAATTAAATTTTAATCCGAATAATCCGAACAATCCAAATAAACCGAATAAATTAATTATTTTAAACCGATCCGATCCAAAATCTGAATTAGAAATAAAACTGTGCCGATTAACTTATTCACCCATATTTGATTAATCCGAATCCGATCTATTTTGGATTTTACCGATACGATCCGAACAATCCGATCCGATTGTCCATGACTACTTTGAGGGTATACGAGCAAGTGCCAGTGTCTCTAGATTTATTAGATATAACATTAAAGATTAAATATGTTGGTAGGTCTATCTGGAGCTATAAATTAATATACTACTATTTTTAATATAAGCTTTTTATTTAATAATTATATACTTAACAAGAGTTGTTGCCTCGTTGGATATTTTAGCTCATGAGATCTTCCATTTTTGTTTGGTTTTGGTAGAGCCATTATATTATAAGAATTTGCATGCTAAGTTATAACTCATTCACTGTGAGATTTATAATTTATAACATTAAAAAACTTTACTATATATGTAATGTAAATATATGTCCTACACCAATACACATGTGGTTATGGTTTCGGCGGCTATATATGGCAATTATGAGGCTTTGGTTCAAAAGAAAAACAAAGAGATATGATCACATTTGTGTAATAATGTGGTCAAAGGTTAGGCAAAGCTTGACTTTTGATTTTTGACTTCTATTTTAATGTAATCCAATCGATTTTACCAGGCCTACCTGCATCGAGTAACGTGTGAAAGTTAAAGAAAAAGAAATGGACTAGGTTATTCATTGTTTGAAAGTGATTGTGAATAATGATTCTTTGAATATTTTAAAATAAAATAAATGACTCATTGAAACAGTGTTAGGACAAAACATAAAGTTTAGTTCTCGGATACCTAACCCTATTATCAAAAAAAAAAAACAATAAGTTGATGTTTTCATATATTTTGTTTTAAAAATTCCAGATCGATTTATTATTTTAATTAATCAGAAAATTCTAAACTAAAATCCATAGCCTGGAATGAATGATCACTTGATATAATATTGAATTACTGATAACAAAATTATGAACTTTTATATATAAATTATAGTTAAAGATATACTTGCAAAAATTGATAGTTTTTTAAGAAACAAAAATTTTGAGTGAAAGACAAGGCTAGCATTGGCCCTTTAATAAATAGGTCAAGACTCGAGAAAAAGGCAACGTGCCTACAATAATTGCCTAATTCTTGTTTACTGATATATAACACTCCAAAAATTGATACTTTTTAATTATCATTGATAATAATATAATATAATATAAAGATTCATAAGTGAAGTATAAAATAACGTGGACGAAATTTGACATATATTGAAATATTCACTTCACTATAATCATTGTTATACAACTCTCATGTTACATGTTTTGTTATATGTTTCATTTTCTCAAGCACAACACTAACAAATAATACTTAAATTCATAAAGCTTTAGAATAATGAAAAATGAATTTTCATTTTTTCATATCCTTAGAAAGAGAGAACTCGATAAATAATATGATATATCAAAGCAAAAGACAACTTATCTAATATTTCTAAAACTAATAGAATTTGTAAATAAAATAAAAAATTATAGTACTCATCATTTCATAACTATATATATATATATATATATGTTGTTGTTATTTCATATAGATAATAATTAAGATAAATTTTAAAACCAAGAAAATTATAAAATGAAAACATGAATGGAAAATAGTTGGGATATGGGACCTTGGCAATAACTTTTTTAAAGAGCAATTTGTAACCTTTATTTTTTTAATATTCTTGTTCAATTATGAGATTCCAACTTTCACATTACTACAAGTCTACAACATAGTGTAGTGTCCTAGTCTTACATGTCTATTTTTATTAGTTTTTCATAATGTTACATAACAACAACAATAAAATGTAATTTTCAAGTGCAATAAAACATATCCTCATCCTCTTTCCCCTATCTTTTCAATTGATTGTGATTAAGGTTAATAGAAAACAACATATGTCTTGAGAAAGTGAGTAGCATGTGATTTATTCACATTGATTACTTGTGATTTCTATATTAAACTGTATAAAGTCTAATTTATTTAAGTCAGTTCCTGATAAAAGTTTAACATATATAAATATTCAATTAGGATATTAATTAACTCACAATGTAGAAAAATTCATATTGAATTCATTGATAATATCAAATATTTTAAGACCTACCTATACACCCGGAAATTATGGAAGACATTTCAAAGATGAATATGATATATTGGGCTTTATTGGGTTATTATTGAACCGAGTTTTATCCACATTTTGATTGTATTAGAAAAAGGCAATTTTCGTAAACATCACTAAATTTATTTTATAATTCATAAATACCATTAAAATTGATTTAGGATAAAATTAACATTTAATAATTCAATTAAATTAGGAATTAGATTTTATTTTAATAAAATTATAGAAATTCTAAACAATAAATACTAAACCCAAATATTATATACTAAATCCTAGTTTTAAATAGTAAATTCTAATCTCTAAATCAAAAATTATAAATCTTAAATAATAAATATTAAACTCCATTACTAAATATAATAAATACTAAACTCTAACTTCTAAATAATAAATACTAAACCCAAACATTAAATATAAACTCTAACACTAAATAAATAAAATATATTTTTATAAACTCAAACACTAAATAAATAAAATATATTTTTATTAAAAATATATAATTTATAATAAAATATATTGTTAATAAAAATGTATTTATATCTAAATAAAAAATTAATATAATTTTGTCTAAAAAATTATATTTTATGGTGTTGGACGGAATTTCTTGTAAAAAATACACGTTTAATCATTTTTTTTTTTGTATAACTAGAAAATACTATTATATTTTATTTTCCACATTAGTTAACTTATTTCATAGGCTTCATTGATACAATTTTATGATCATTATAAAGCAAAAGCTAACACACAAATATTCTCGCTGTATTAATTAATACTTCTGCTTCAATTTACAAAAACACAGTAAAAAAATATTCACTTTTCTTTACCTATATAGCTTTAAGTAAATTAAAAGGAGTCTTGAGTCTTGAGTCGAGTCATGTATATGTACGTTATTAAGATGCGGACTGAGACCTAGAGTTAGTACGACGAAGCTTAGCTCTAGCATCAGTGATAGGTGATCCTGGAATTGTATCAGGAATGTTGAATCCATCATCTCCATTGAATGCTCCGGATGATGACTCTCTCCCTGGTGTCTGTGGTGGTGTTGGTGGTGGCCATTTCCTCCCTCTGCTCGTTTGCTTCTCTAATGATCGTAACGCTGATAATGACTTGTTCAACGGTCTTGGAGCCCTAGGTGACTGCGGTTCATTGTCCATCTCCACTGGTGACTCCGCGTTTACGTTTACGTTCACGTTTCGCTCCATAGGCTTTTTCAAGAACACACAATAAGGGTCAAACGTAAAACCAGTGAAAACCAATGTAACATTCGGTTAAAATTGCAATCGGATCGTACCGGTTGGTGACCGGAGGCTGAGAACCGGACTGATTGGGCAAGTACGTATTGAAAAGCTTGGAACAAAGTGGATTGACCAGCCTATACATTAAACATTATAGTATATAGTTAATGTTATAATAATTACGTATAAATAATAAATAATAATATGAAATAAAGACCTGAGCGAAGTTGTTAAAGTAGAAGATTAAAAAATCCCAAGCTCGAGCTCGTAACTCCATTATTTTTCTATCAATCTCTGTCTCATGTTGAGCTATGTATGGCTTCAACAATGTCTCATATACATGTCTTGTTCCCTTCATTTATTTTCATTTATATTATTTACTTACATATATAACAATTATTTAATAATAATTTTATCAATTATTTACCTTAGTTTTGGGGTACCAGAGATATACGAAGAAGACTACTTTCATCTCTCCATATAATGGTAACCTAAAAATAATAAATACAGATTAAAATTTTAATATTTAAGACAAAGATGTATTAAGACAGAATTAATTATTAATTGATTTTACTTACCATGATATAAATATATCACCAACCCTTTCAAATGATGAAATTAACGCCAAAAGTATCCTATTTATTTAAATACAAATGTTTATATATTAATTAACATTTTCACATAGACTCCGATCTCAATAAAATATTATAATATAATCGTATATTCCCACATTAAATATTAAATATATATAATAAAGTTTGAAACCAAAGACTTGGACAATACTAACCTAACAAAATCTACGTATATTATATTATACCTTTTAAAATTAAACAAAAATTTACATAATTATACATATCTATAGTGGTTTATAAATAAATGTTAAAAATTATGAGAATAAATATAAAAAAGGATGATAATAAATAAATATACCAATATTGACACCAAAATCTGAGTTCCTCGATTTCAACTTTGTTCTTCTCCACAGTTTTAAAACATTCGAATGCTGGGTATGTGTACCCTAATATTAATCTGTCATTCATATCATTTCAATTATATAATCAGAGATTTTAATTTTGTTAGAAATTAATAAATAATAATAAAAATATGACTAAACGTACACGAGGAGTCTGATAATAAAATCTCCCAACATCTTCGACCAAATCAGTATAGTTTCCTAGTTAAATATCATTACAAACATAACAAAACCAATTCAATAATCACATATATGTAACACAAATATATACATTTTTTAAATAATTTAGTAAATGTGAACGAACCTATTGAAGAAGATCAAAGACGTTAGGAAGATCTTGTCCTCGTAAAGATTCTTGAACTTGTGATCTTTTATTCCGAAGAAACCAAAAGGATTAAAACTGTAAATGAGATTAAACAATTTTTATTATTTGTTATAAATATTATAAATTATAAGAAATTTATATAAAAAAAATTTCTCGGTTGTAATAAGTTATAACCAAACCTAAATTTAGAGAGTGGTGTGTATCTCTCCGGTCAAAGCAAAGAAAAAAAAAACAAATATAACTTTGAATTACAAAGAGAGCAAAAATGGAGGAAGATTTATGAACATGTGATTTCTATAATTGGAATAAATTGAGATTTAGTTTTTTTTTTTTTAGTTTTTTTTAAATATAAACGATAACGAACGAATTAAAAATAAATAAAATAGTAAACGGTTCCAATTTTTTTGGCCACACTACTAATTTTGGGGTATGAGGAACGAGTTTATCGTTTGATTAGTTAACTTGAGGTTAAGGTCGTGTCGTGTTAATTATGTATATTTAATTGTTTTTAGAAAGCAAATTTTAATTATGATTTTGTTGGGTTTAATATTAATATTGTTTTGATATTTTGTATCCAAATAAAAAGAACAGATTAAATCTGTTTATATATGCAAAAAAAAAATAAGTTGAGTCTTGTACTGTTTTATAGTTTTTAAAATTATATTATATATATGAGTAAATTAGATATTATTTTTACTTGAAATACTAAATTCTTAGAAATAAAAATAGTTAAAAATAATACTTTGTGTGTGATGGATGATGTATATATATATACATTATAATTTATTATTAATGTTATTTTTAACCAAATATTTTCAAAGCATGTGAACAACTTTTACTAATAGGTGAAAGTAACAGTTACCCACAGTAATTCTGACAATTACTGTCTTGAACTTTCCGAAATCAACAAGACAGTGACATATCATATATGTATTATTTTATTGATACAATTAACTAAATTATTTATATTTTTATTTGTTTTACAAATATTGTTTTTATTTATTTTAATTATATTTTTATTAATAAATTATAATTTTCAAATAATTACATTGGCTAAATTGGTGAGAATAATTTTGTATGAAAAATAACATATTATGTCAATTTACGATTTATATGTAAAATTTATAAAAAAATTTCTTTAGTCCTCTTTTAAAATTAATTAACAACAATGTAAAATATAATAAAGTTCAATAGTCAAACTTGTTTTGTAAGCACATAATAAAATATTAAACTTATTTTAAATTAATGATGTGTAAAGTATTAAAGTAGCTATTAAAGCTACATAGTTTTGTTTGCATATATACACAAATAACATTAATATAAAATAGTATGGAATATTAATAATGTCCAAACTTAATGGTCATTGTTCTCCAAGTTATTTTATTGTTAGTTTAATAATTTTCTAATTATTTATTTATTTAGTCCATTTTGCTAAGTATATAAATAACAAGTAAAAAGAAGAAGACCCACTCAATAGAATTGTTTGCATGGTAATATGAGCTTTGGTCTTTCTCTAATAAATGTGAACATTGAATTTCAAGAAAGTATCTGAAAATTTGGACCCAATCCATTTATTATGCTCATATAGTCATATTTAGTTACTTATATTACTATTCTTTAATGATTTATATTATATTTATTTCTGGTTCTAAAAATATGCCATTTTTAAATTTTTTACACAAATTAAAAAAATATACAAATTTCATTTTCAATTTTATTAATACATTAAATCAGTTTATATTTTTAATTAATAAACTGAAATTATATAAATAAAAATAATATTTTATGCAAAATTATTAATGCCTAAACTTCGATCGAATTATCTTTAAAAAAATATTATATGTCTTGTATAAAATTGAAATTTGTTTTATTTATTGTCAGATACTAAAAAATTGTAACAAAATATTTTAAAATTGTGAAGAGGAAAAATATTTTGATGGATTATGAGGTTGATTAAAAATATTTTAAAATTTCTACTCGTACAAAAATTAGTAGCTTCTTTATATTTGAATAATTGACACTAAAGAAAAATTAATCTCGAAGTTTGAGAGTTAACAATTATTTATTTTCGGTATATATTAAGTAACTGAATAAATGTATAGCATTTCAATATATACAATAGGACCAATATATTGTAATATTTTATATTTCTGATTTTATTTTTCTGCAGTCACAGTTTATTTTTGGATTTATTATGAACCAGGTCTCTTATAAAACAAAAAAAATCTGTCATATAAATAAAGACAACATAATTCAAACCCATGAAAATGGATGTCAGAGATTAATTAAATAATACATCAATTAATCCCATATTATATAGTTATCATTTTATTATTTTTTGTTGTTGTAAAATATAAATCTATATTACAGAGACAATATCGTAGGATTGTGACACAGACTCATAGTTCCACATGTCTCATTTTAAAGCCAAACCTGCCGTTGAAGCTAAGATCTTCACTGTTTCCAGTTCTCAACTTATCCCACGTTCAGACAAACTTTGTCTGATTCATTTAAAAAAAATAACAAAATTTTGTAGTTAAAAATATTATCAAAATAATGTGGTTGTAGATTCACCCTAATATCTGTAATTTAACTCAATGGTGAATAATAATTTTTCTACTTTAATACGAATGATTATTTTATTGTTTTCTTATTATTTTAAATGAAATGTTTTTATCTTATTCATTATAAGTACGATTACTATATTGTTTCTTTTATAGAGACAAAAAAAACTTAAATGTTACTATAGATCAGTAGTATATTTTAATGCACCTTACGTTAAAAAACTGACATTAATTATCCGATTCAGTGGCCTAAATCTTATTTTAAATTTTAGTCAATAAAACAAAAAGGTCCGATCGAACNAAAAAAAAAAAAAAAAAAACTATATATCATTATCCTACGTAAAAATTATAATTGTAATTTTATAAGTCATTAAAAAACTAAAGATAATCACAAATGCACAATACATACCAATATAATATTATAAACATCATTCATCATTTTCATAATCGGGGTACGTAGCCAATGTTACAATTCTGCACAATTTTAATTAAACTAAAGGAAAAATTATTAAGAATAAAAAAAACATTTTAAACCAAAATGTCTTTAATCTTCTCATCCATCTCTAACAAAGAAGACAACGGCAAGAATCTTACGGACGTAGATGAAGTCTCATCAGAGGAAGAATACGAAGAACACGACGTGTTGAATGACAACGGAGACGTTGGAGATTCGCCAAGATTCATACTATTACAACAAGAAGTGGTTGCTTCACGGGATACGGTGGCGCGTGAGGTTAATACACCGTCGTCTTTAGAAGTGTTGGTATTGATGATGGTTTTTTTGTTGTGTAGTGCTAAACTCATTAAGAAATCGACAAATGCTGCAAAGATGTATCGATGGTTGGTCTTGGCGTTGACTTTCAAGAACTGGAAGAGAAGCTTCTCAAGGCTTTTCCAGTCTTGGTGAAGTGCATGTGCCTCAACCATCTCCTCCATGGATCTCTTGAAATCAGAATGAGGGTTGTTTGATTCCATAACCAAGAGCATGAAGTCTTCTTTTTCTTCGTCTTCTTCTTCCTCTTCTTCTAGCTTAGTTGTAGCTTCTTCAAGTATAGAGTTAGACTCTCCTTTACCTTCAAAGATTAGTCTCTCTGATGATCTTAGCCCTTTTATCACATTCTCTATCGAGTCTGTTACCTCTAGTGGGTTGAGCTCAACGTAGTCTTGGCCATGCATAGGGTTGATGGTAGCTCTAAAAGATAAGGTTTTAGGGTTTTGATGACAAGAAGGCCATGTCCATGAAGAGGAGGATGAATTTGAATTAGAGTTTGAAGAATATGAAGATGAAGAGTTGTTCTTGGCTATGAATGGGAGTTTCATGTTTATTTGTTTTTTTCTACAAGTTCTTGTCTTCTTGATAATAAAACAAGAAAATAATTTTTATTTTCTTGTTTATTTTTCTTTTGTTTGTATGTTTGAAGATTGAATTCAAAATAAGAGTTAATGGAGTGAGAGAGGGAAGATTTTAAGGGTTTTGAAGAGAAGAGGACAGAGAGGAATTGTAGGGTCTATTTTTGTATTGTATTAATACTATATATTATATTTTTATATAATTAAATTTATTTGGTTGTTGCATTAAATTAATAGCTTAAAAATTTAATGTTGTTTGGTTGGGGTTCATTCAATACTATATAATGATACTTTCTTGTTTTCGTCGCTCCTTTCTTTAGAGCTTCTTCAATGTTAGACTTTATTCAAAAAAATATTTTAAAAGGGTGAAAAATATTTATTTTAGCATTTAAATTATAGGAGTATATCACAAATTACTGAGTTTAATATATAAATGTTTTTTGTCAAAATAATTTGGCATATTATATAAGAATTTTTTTAATGTGATTATTTCATTTATTTTTCTTAATAACCTTAGCATTGTTCACAGTGTTACATTGGTAATGAATATACATACGAATGAAATTTTCATATAAATTATTTTGAAAGTTAGATAAGTGTCAATGATCGGAGTTTTAAAAAGATAATTGAAGCTTTCGTACTAGGGAACTTGCATTATGTGCAAATAATTTAATTTCTGAAAAAGACAAAATCTTAGGCCACAGTAAATTTCTGGTCCATAAATAAGTATTTTTCGTTTTTAAATATAAAAGGATATAGCTATTAAAAACTGATATTATTTTTAAAATTATTATAAAAACAATTTTGCCAGAGTAATTTTTTCTAATGTCACTGTTTATAATTTTTAAGACAAAATTATATGATTAGACATAAATACCATTTTTTATTAAAATCATATTTTTAATTTAATGCTAGGATTGAGTATTTAGTGGTTGAATTTACTATTTATTGTTTAGATTTTATATAATTTCTCAAAAATATAATATAATTTTTAATTCAATTGAATAATTAAATGGTAATTTTATCTTAAATTAATTTTAATAGTATTTATGGAAATCAAAATTAATTTGGTGGTATTTTTGAGAATTGTCTTAAAAATAAAAAAAAAGATGATTGATCGTAACATAATTCAATAAAATTAAAAATACATAAAATATATTTAAAAAAACATTAAATATTATGTTTTAAACCGGAAAATATTATTTTAATTTCATTTCAAATTCAAAGTTTCATTTTAGAAAGATTAAACCCCACAAATCAGTCAACCAAGTCACCAACAAACAAAAGATGTCATTGGTTTAAATAAACTTCGTAAAAATCAGACAGTATTCCAAACTTTGAAATTATTATTATTTTCCCAAACTTTGCAATTATTTTGTATTTTAAACTAATTATGTTATTACAAATCTCCTCCCTGAATCGGAAACATCTTATATGTTTCTCTTTCATGCAAAGTACTCGCACCTGAAACCTATTTAATATTTTAATCTATAGCTTAATATATCAATAATAATAAAGAGACCTAATGGTTTTAATAATTTAAAAAATATTTAGTCAATAATAATTAAATATAACATTTCTCTTAATATAAAAATCAATAACATGGCTTGGGAATTGACCCATCTGCGTTATGTATTTATGCATGCATTTCCTACATTATATTACACTTTTTTTTTGTTATAATCATATTTTATAATAATGTATTATTAATTCATAGGTTGCTAATGATATGGTCGTTATCCTTTCTACATATATATGATATGAAATGAGGTGGCGTGATTCATGAACCGTGTGGTTAGGTATGTGCAACTAGACTTTGATGTTACTATCAAATTTCAACTAAAGTGCTTGTGGTTCTAATTTCAAAATTAACTAATTTTCAAACTCTAATTATAAGTTTTAGGATAATCTAAATATTTGTATATATAATTATATTCTGAATTTTAACAGATACAAATTTTTGGTTTAGATGTTTAGCATTCAGTAAAATCAAGTTTTTTGAGTTTGATTTGAGTCGGATAAAACTTATTGGAATTTAAATTTTTCAGATTTACAAATTCAACACTCAAATAAAATAATTTTTCAGATTTAGATTTAGATTCGGATAATGTTTTTCAGACGAATTTTGAAAGATTTTTTTGCCCAAGCTAGTAACTTTGTATATTAATTGAATTTGGCAACGGCTTCTAGTCCCAAGTCCCATCTTGTTCATATTAACCAGTGAGAAAGTTCAAAGAAGATTTTTCAAGACTTACATGTGTAAAGCTTTGGAGAGTTTCACAAACCATCACTTGTCTATTTCAAACCGTAAAGTTATTTTTGGACATGACATAACACTGTTTTACAAACGTTTTTTCCTAATCATTTATACTAGTAAATACTCTCTAACAAAATATGTTAAACAGAGAGAAATTTTCAAATCAGATATAATCTAAAAAGATTTAAGACAAGAGAAGACATACATTGTCTTAATATATTTGCACACAATGCTTAAAACTCCATATGAATAATCATCATCATTCATCAACACACCATTGTTTAAACACTTTTAAGATAAGAAACAAAAGATCAACAATGTAGAAAGCCTCTGCATAAGCTTTGAGAGTATTAGAAGAAAGTTCCTTCAGGAGGTTGAACAAGCTTCCGGTTATGTGATGTAGCCATCTCCTTCTTCAACTGAGTAAGTATATCTTCCATTGTATACTCTCTTTGCCAGTTAGCTAGTAGCCCAAACTTCTTTGAATCAACCTATACATACCAAAACTTAACCATAGTTAGTAAACAGATTTCAAACAAGTATCATAAGTTTTTCGTATTTTTCATACCACTCCGGTTTCATGGTTAACACAAGTCATGTTGATACGTGAATGGAACCGAACAGTTGGTGGTTTCTCAGGGTAATCTTTGTCACAGAAGAGTTTTAACTGATAAATTCGACCTTCGTGTACACTCTGGAGAAACACACAAATACAAAGTTATAGATGATGAGATCAGAAAGTTTTATGAGTTAAATAGTTTTAAGTGAAGAAGATATAACTACGTTGTGAGGACCAATGATAGTGCCAGTCCAAGAACGCATATAAATGTCATCTCCATCATCCATTCCATAGCTTACTGTTCCATCTCCAATACCTTTCTCTCCACGTTCAAGCTCTTCTAGTAGTCTAAAGTTCCTTGGAACTATATTGTAACCACAACAAAACCAAACATCAAGTTTAGAATGAAACAGATTAGCTCATCTCTCTGTTATTTCTAATCAAAACATTCAGCAGAAGAATCATAAACCCTAGAATTGGGATTGTTATGTGAGCACTTACTTAAGTTCATAGTTTAACAAAAGACAGAGTTTTTCAGAATAAGAAACATCAAATTACAAAGCCCAAAAGTAATCGAGAGATAACCCTAAGAATTAATCAAGTAAGAGATCGATTGAAATCTAAGATAAACCCTAGGAAACTTTAAGAGAGAAAACAAAACAAAAATCGAAGTTTTTTTACCGACGACACTAGATCCTCCTGAGCCAAGAGTCATGATTTTGATTAACGTTTGATTCGATTGATTGTGAGATCTGATCTAAGTTAAATAAGAGAAGAATTTATATATATCGATAGAGAGATTCTGATGCGAAGACGAAGAAGAAAACACAAACGCTAACTTATTTAAGAGAGAATAAAGTCGAGAGACCTAATCCAATGATGTTCCACTGACAGATGTTTTTTTCGCTACCCTTATTTTTGTTCTCTTACATTTAGGTCCATGAATTTAAGATATTTTAGAAATTAACCCAAACATGTTTTAAGATATAGACTTAGGCCCATACAGTATAAATAAAATGAACCATTAAGCCCATTGATAAATTTGAGTTTAATTTAAGTAATAAATGTCTCATCATATTTTACAAAATTTCTCAATGTTTTTATATAATTTGTTGACATTTACCTCCATATTATAGAAATAAGAAAAAAATATATAAAAAGAGAATATAACTCTCCAAGCCAGAACTTTGTATATACAGTTATTGCTATATAAAATAATCTAATACATAAGACAACAAAAATCGAAAATTGAGTGAGATTCAACGAAGAATCAATACGATTTTACTTTCATAATTAAGCTCGTAAAATTAAGTGATCAACATCTCAAAACAACGTGACAAGAACCATATTGAAGCTGCTTTTTTTTATCCTTGTGTGTTTCTCGTCCGAGTGACGTCTCCTGTGAAACTTATGTCCTACAAAACAAATGTAAATATATATATTAGAAAAACATTTAATTTATATAAGTGTTATATATAAATTATCTTTAGTGGGACAACACTTTGTTTTATAAATTATATATAAATATAAATGAGAAACGTGCCTAACAATAACAAACACTAGTATTAGTAACACTTTTTGATAAATAGAGAGAAAAAAATATAACTTTATTAGAAAATAATTACACACAATAACTTGGTTAATTAACGACAATAATGTCTTGGTAATAAATAATAATATGTGGAAAAGGGTCAAACCAACTAAATAAATTTGGTTTAATTATGAAAACGCGTGAACGAGAAAACATAAATTTCGGTTTAAGTGATATAGACGTTTATTTAGATTTATCCCTGGTCATTCGGATTAAACGGATCGGATTATTCGGTAATCGGATGTTCGGAAATTTTAAAATTCATCGAATAAATCGAAAAAAAAAATTCGGATTAATCGGATCGGATCAATGCAAAAAAAAATTTAGACTAATCGGATCAAAATTTTTATTTAATCAATTTATTCTATTAAAATTATATAATTTTACTTCAAAAATTAAATTTTAATCCGAATAAATTGATTATTTTAAACCGATCCGATTCGAAATCCGAATTAGAAATAAAACTGTGCCGATTAACTTATTCACCCATATTCGATTAACTTGAATCCGATATATTTCGGATTTTACATATCCGATCCGAACAACCTGATCCGATTGTCCAGAACTAATTTAACTACTCGACTTTAATAATATAAAGTTATTATTTTTTAATAAAGTTATATTTGTTTATTTAAAATAATATATGAAACGTACCAAACAGTACGGATGAGGATAGTGTTGTTGTAGTGGGTAGAACTGAAACTGGTCGTGATTAGTTAGACATGTGTTGGACTCGTCAGGTGTGGATGGTTCGGACCAGTCAGAATCTAGCTGACACTCCATGTTCACTCCGAACAGTCTTAATGTCTTTGAGTTCCCTCTTTGGCTCTCCACCGCTTGATGAGCCCCTGCCATAAATTTATTTAGAAATTAAAATCGAGAAATGGATAAGTACAAGACTTCGGACATACTTTTACAAAAAGTACAATTTTTAGTTAGAAGATAAATTCCAATTTTGTAAACTACATGTCGTTTTGGTAACGATCCAAGATACTGGTTAAGAGGATAATGTCACGCATTGCAGATAATACGAATCCAATTCTGTTTCTATGGGCTTCCATCATTTATTTGTTTTTATTTCTAATCCCAAATAAGATAAAAGAGTTTTTTTTAATTTCAAATATTTCATGAAATATATTTTCACTTTTAAGTTCATATAAAAACAACTCTTTAATATTTTTTTTATTATGTTATCTGCCAAATAGTGCATGGAAAATAAATTATAAGTTGACAAAAATTAGAAACGACAAAATAACTTTTTTATAATAAAATATTAATGGATTAGTTCAGAATCTAGCTAAACATTTTGGAAACTAGTATTTTTACTCCATTTTTATTAATATTAAATTATTAATCACAGTTGGTTCTTTAAATATCAAATATACTATTGATAAATATGATATTTATTTTTTAATTCAGAAGTTTTTAGTTATGAATAAAAAAAATGAAAAAGAAACCTGCATGAGGATAATAGTGGAGCGAGGCATTGGATTGAAGTTGGCGAAAAGAGTCATAAGAAGAGGAAGAGTCACCACGCCTTCTCCAGCCAATAAAGAATCTTCCTCCATCAGCACGGTGACGATGGAAGAGAACAACATCGCCGGCGTCAAGATGCTTCTCCTTGACGTATCGACTCCAACCTTTGGTCAAGACATAACTCTGGCTACTATTCCAATAAGAGTATCTAAATCTCCATGNGGAAAGTATCTCTCGGCGTGCTGTTTTGGGATGACAAGGCGGTTGAGTTTTCCAACGTCACTTGGGGTTAAAGGTTTCTCGAAAAGAGCTTCTTTCTCTTCTAGGACGACGTCGTTTTGGTATTGTTGTTGTTGTTGCCACATGAGAGAATGGTAATGGAACTCGTTTGAGTATTGGTTTATTGACATTTGAATGAGAGAGAGATGAGAAATAGAGATATTACATGTATCTGCCTAACTTCTATTGACATATGTATATATATAAGTTTTAAAGAAAGAGTAAATTATTTATTATTCAATATTATAAAGTATGTCTTTAGTAATTTACCTATATGATATGAAAATGTGATAATAATTAAAAGTAGACTCATCAATTTTTAGTAGAAGCTAGCAATATATGACGAGATCCATATAAAATGAAATATAATTTAATTTTTTGATATAAATGTTAAAAGTTTACCGTGTTATACATGTGACATTAATATATAAATATAGATTTCACATTTTCGCTTTTATTATATGATATTATGTGTATATATATATGTCTACATGTGAGATGTGTTTTGTCGGGATTAAGTCACATGTTATTACATTATCCTTCATTTTCTATAGCTTACTACTAACTTCTCAAGCACGTGCGTTTCATTCACCACCCAATTAATCATCCAATTAATTTTAATTCTTAACTATCTTAGATTTTGACATTTGAATTACACAATAAACTGACATTACAGCTAGTTTATTACAATAACTAGTACGGAGTCCGTGTGCTATGCAAGAGTTTAATTTTATTATAATTAAAATAAAAAATATTTTTAATAAAAAATATAAGCAATTAAAACATTTATAATATAAAAATAATTTATTTAAATTTTTTGTGATTAATAAACATACACAAAAATAATAATAAATATATTAAAAGAAAAAGGTAAATGAAATTTTTATTATGTGTGGAATACAATATAAAAAAAAAATAAAAATAGTGGAAATTGTGAAAATAAATTTAAAAAATATTATATAAAAATTTTAAAATAAAAAATTTGTAAAATTGACACCTATACAAAAACTTACGTGTCAATAGAATAATAAAATAGTTATTCACAAAATTACTTGTGATTTAATAAATATAGATATCTTATAACCGGAATTTATTACCCTACAGTTTCATGAGGTAAATACAACTAATTTACTTATATATTTCAATTTTTGAAGTATGAAAATAAAGAAAAGAGATAAGAGTGAAGATACATGGACCAAAGCCTAGAAAAGATCTTTAGTTTTGTCTCTTAACCAAGAAGAAATCTATGTACAGCCTTTCCTTATTTAGTTTTTTTAATCACGTGCATGACACATCTGCTTATTGTTCATAAAATTCCGTAAAATTGTTTGTCTTTGACTAATTTATATAAAAAATAAAAGTATTTTTTCTCAGGAAAATAATTTATAAAATAAAATAGGTTTGTGGGAAGAGTCGTGGGAGAGATAGAGATAAGATATGTCTTAAATTGTTTTGTCTCCTTTTCTACAGTCGTGTTTCAATCCTCTCCTCATATTTCCCTTCACAAACAAACATATAATAAAACAATAATAAATTAACCAAAAATAATAATAAATAATTCATGGAGTATATGTTATTACGTAAACACAACACAAACTTTTCTAATTTGTTACTTGCTTTTTTGTTTTATGTGTTTCCGAGTACTTTGTCCTCTTTGTTTTTTTATTTTATTTCTGACATATTTTATATTTATCACAATCTGTCATTATGCTCTTGTGATATTAAGTAATACAAAAAAAGTTTGAGAAGTTATTTATATATTTTAGGTCCGTATCTAATTTCTACAAATATTTCGATGTCATAAAATTATATATATATATATATATATTTAGTTATTTATTTTAAAAATACAAATTTATATAATTAAAAAAAGGATTAGTTTAGGTTTTAGTAGCAAAAAAATACATATGTAGCAAAATAAAAAGTCATATGTATTGTCCTCAATTTCCAAGTAGATTTATTTTATCAGGTTAACTATTTTTTCTTCACTTCTACTATTGTGACATCAATGTTTCTCTACATTTACACTTTACCTTATGCAAATTGTAAATGTAAAGAGTTAAATTTTGTAAGAGTTAATTAGAAAAATCTTCTAAAAATGAAATTATGGTCTTTAAATATAAAATTATGAGAGCTGACAGCACCGTTCCATTAAGTATAATAATTTTGAATTTTTTTAAATTTTGGTTATATTAAAAAAAAATTACATGTGACTTTTTTGTTGTAAATTTTGATTTTAAAATTAGTTGTAACGTTTTGTTGTTTTTTAGTTTTATGATTGAAAATTATCTTTGTTAGTTAAGATTAAAATTTTCCAATTGCAGAAAAAAAATAATTTTCAACTTCAAAGGTTATGAACCACATAAAATATATATTTTATTATATCAAAGTTGTAATAATAAGAAAATAATGAAAATATAACAATAATGAGAATAACAGAGAAAGAACATGGATCCTTAGCCAATAATCAAAGCTATAGAATTATATATATATTGTAGACAAACAAATTCCAAGAAATTGTAAAATTTCAGGAGAGATCTTTACATTTAAAAAATAAAATAAAAAATAATGTACTCATTTTGATTCTCTTTTTTTGCAATTATTGTGTTCTAGTTTACAATCCCAATAAACTTATTTATTACAATACTTGAATAATTATAATGCATTATACGTATAAAATATGGTATATATGTGATGCTTATATATACTACGTATACAAGTTATTCTTCATGTTAAGCCATCTTCAAGATCAAGTGTATATATTTCTTTAATCATATAATAATAGTTAATTAAAAAGATATATACATGTAATTATTAATTTTATTAAGCCAGCTTGTGAATGATTTTGGACCGGTTATATGAAGTTGAAGTCTCTTGGATTCGATTTGATATTTTAGAAAATATAACTATTTTTGAACTATTTTACATTTAATTTATATTCAAAGATTTTAAAAAGAAAATAATACTGTTTAAAGATTTATCTGTACAACTACGACAATTCATAGGTATTGTTAATATCATCATATGTTTAAATTACTAGAGGAAAATAGTGTTTTTTTTCTATCAATCAACTATATATGGTGTGATATGTTCTATAGTTATTTTGTATCTAAAATCAAATTATGAAGTTTTATTCTTGTAATAATTTGTATTTTGTTATTTCTATAAGCTTCATTAGGATGAATAAAATATGGTATATTCAATTTATTAAATGCATTTTAACAATGGTTTAAATCAAAATCATTCAAAACAACTCTTTACGACAACATTTTTTTTTTATATTATGCCTAGCTAGCATCTTATGAACAGAAGTTAAATTAAATCCATCAAAATAGATGTGAAAAATCTTTAGGATTCGTTTGAATATAACCGAGTGGACTATATAATATATATTATGCTCGCATTTACAAAATATTTGACTAAAAACTAAAAAGCCATAATCTCTATATGTGTCTTCTTACCTTTTTTTAATTTTATATATTTTGTTGTTAATAAAAATTGAATCATCTTGTTGTTTAGCTGCCATAACATTCGAGTTTTTTTTTTAATTAAGTTAGAAAAATTACTTAACCAGCCCATTATTATAGTAGTATAATATTTAAGTAGCTCCTCCGACTTTTAAATAATACTCCATTTTTAATTATGTTAATGTTACTAGTTTAAATATATTATATTTTCTCACTATAAATTATTATAATATAAATTAATAATAATCTAATAAATTTAATTATTGTATTTTGGAGTTTACAATTTATAAATCAAAATTAAATATAAAAGTTAGATAATAATTTTTAAAAACAAAAAAAACATCATAAAATTAGAAATAGAGTAGTTAACTTGCCTTAAATATATGAAGCATCAAAATATATATACACTTAAAACATAAAGTGAATTTATTTGATTAGTTCACTAAAATAAAATAAAAAAATAAAATAAAACAAAAAGTGACAAAACCTTTTTATATCATAGAAGTATCTAGGCAAGTATGCCCATGTGCTGCTACGTATAAATATATGTACATTTATGTACATATACAAGTACACTATTTCTAGATGTTTTTTTTGACAATATTATTTGTAGACTTTTTGATTATGAAATTAATTTAAATTAAAAAAAAAACAGACAAAGAATCCAAGTTTGATTTAGTAGGTATCTGACACACCTGGATTAAGATTTTAAAAATGGATTTAATATAAAGATATGAGATCATATGTAGAAGTGCATTGCACTTAGAAGTAATATTGGAGTACAAGATTGCTTTTCAATACAGAGAATTATGATAAGAATTATGTATGAGTACTGACACTAATGAGATGTCTTAAATAAATGCTGTGATTAAGAGTCTTAAACTTAATAAATAATCATGTCCACATGAACATATTAATGTTTTATTATATATACATATCTTAATAAGTAGTAGCTCCATTTTTTTTATATTGATATTTAAGATTATTTTGTTGTTTCTAAAAAATTGATTTTGTATATTTATTTTAAAGTTAGTTAATAAATATATTTTTAGAAAAATAATCTAGAGAAGTAGAAAATAAAGAGAAGTGAGAGAAAAAATAAAATAATATTTTTTGAATATTTTAAAAAATTATTAAAAAATAAATATTTTAGAAACAATAGAAGTTTATATATATTAATTACTATATAAACCGGAAGCTTTTAAACTCAACAACAAACAATTTTCATTAAACCGTAAACGACGTCGTTTACATGTTACACACCACAAAGCACACGTCACAAACATATACATAAAGAACCCATCTAGGCCCATTACAATTTCAACACGTATAAAAAAAAGATGAAATCAAGGCCTTTTTAAGGCAATGGCCG